>JAAVTJ010000185.1:600000-770734 GCA_011947355.1 Phytophthora boehmeriae
TCCCATTTCGAGCATCTTCAAAGCAACGGCAGCGACAGCAGACGGTTCTACGGGGCCTTGGTACGGACAGCCCAGCACGCACGACACATATCTGCATACACAGCGCAGGCAGCAGCCATTGAGTCACACATCATCGTTTGCACCAAGGCAGCAAGGCGACGAGACCACTTACCCACGAACACGAATACCAAGATCACTCGCCTTCTCGCACACCGGACGAAAGCGCTCCAAGCTCTCCTCGATCGAGCAATTGATATTCTTCAGACTAAACGCTTCAGACGCCGCTCCGAAAATTGCAACTTCTTGCGCCCCAGCCGCAATCGCACTGTCAAAGCCCTGCGTACACTCTCGAAAGATCAGCATTTCAGTACAATCTCCGTGGAGTTGGCAAATTGAGAAACTTGCCTTGATGTTTGGCGTTAGAACAGGGTACGACACTCCCACCTTGCGATTGATGCGCTTCAACACGTCGGAATTGTCAGCCATCTGCAGCAGCATCACAGCAACTCGTCACCACTCCATAGTATCGTTTTCATCGTCCAGTCTATAGTGTTGCTACCTGCGGGACCCACTTGGGCGACACGAAGGACGTCGCTTCGATAGCAGAAAGCCCAGAGTCCGACAGCAGGTCGATCAGCTTCACCTTGTTCTCTGTCGACACCATCGTCTTCTCGTTCTGATTGCAAATAACAGTGATAATAAACGTTAAGAACCATTTGGAACGGAACAGTTCGGAACGATTGATGCGCACCTGGAGACCGTCGCGAGGCCCCACTTCCACGATCTTCACAGAGCGCGGGTACGTCGCGGAGGGCGTTGCCGTCGCCATCGTCTTGACGCTAAGATTGGCAGACAAGCGTCTTCCTCTCGCCAGCAAAGCCTTCATTCTTCCCCAGCAGCTTCCGAAGTGCCGTCGTACTTCAACCATGCTTATTCGACTACTTTTTTGCTAATTATTTTGGAATGCGCGTTTTTGATTGGCGGGTAATCGCCAATCAAAAGCGATATAATTTTAAAATAACTGATAATTTCTTAAAATACGCGAGAGCCACTGGTTTTTGTGCAACGAGCTGACTGGCCGTCAGTGACCTCTGTATCCTCTTGCCATTTGTATGCCGCATACAAACTCGCTGTGCGTTTTCTATTGCCATTCAACGTTCATTACCCAACAGGACGGTTGGCTAACCAGGACACCGCATAGGACCATGGCCAGCGCGTTAGCCACTCAGCTGCAGCAGCTGCGCGAGGCTGGCGCCGGCAGCAAGCGCCGCACCGACACGTTCCTGTACGACCAGCAGGAAGCGGTGCGCTTGGACGACGAGACGATCTACAATTTGGCCTGGAACGGACTGCTGGAGCTCAAGCAGCTGGACGCCCGTTTCGAAGACTTGGACGCGGATTCGGGCGTCCAGGCGCTGTTCAGTCGCCAGCGCATCCACTTCCACCGCTCGCAGACGACGAAGCAGGACGAGCCGGAGCTCAACGCCGCTCTAGGGCGCATTCTGGACGCTCTAAGCGCCTACTTCCTGCTGGGTGCAGCACATAAAGTCCTAGAGTTTCTAGTTCGCAGATACGAAGTCCACAGATACAACGTGGATGCAGTCATGGGAATGATGGTCGCGTACCACGAGAGCTCGTGGTTCGTGCGCATGGTGCGCATCCTCCACATCCGCAACACGCGCTGGGAGTTCCTCCTGGTGACGAAGACCCAGGGCGTCCCACTGCGACGTGCTGCACTGGTGCAGCGCTGTGTGGACGAGAGCTCAGTGATCGAGTTTTTGTTCACGGCTGCGACGAGGATTGGCGCCAGCAACCCCAAGCTTGCGTCGCTGTATGCTCTAGTGGTGCTGCAGATGCTCGAGCAGAGCAAAGTGAAGGAGGAAACGCTGCGATGGCTCGTGCCTCAACTGCTGACGGCGCTCAAGAGCTCCAATTTCCCGGAATTACAGTCCTCGGCGTATATGGTTGTCACCAAGTTGGCGTCCAAGTCCATTTTGACGGAGAAAGTGGTGGATGCCTTGGTGAAAAGTCTGGTGAAACACGCACAGACGGGAGCACAGATGAATGCACTGTTGTGTGTGATCTTCTTAGCACAAACACAACCATCGTTTCGAGTTTCGAGTAGCACGGGAAAATATTTGGTGCACATGGAGAACGCTGCTGACTTTCTACGCGATGCGACTGCTACCTACGAGTCGACCAAGTTTGTACAGTTGCTTACGGTTTTTCTGACACAACACATGAAATCCACAGATGACGATTACTTCCGTCTGCTGACGGCAATTATTGACACCGTTCCGACGGTTGCTGATTTCACGAATGGGCTGGTTCAGACGCTGGTGGCGCAGGCACATGAACAGGGGTTCGCAATGGATAACGAGCGCGTGCAGGCTATTTCACAGACATTGGTTGCTCTTAGCAAGAAGAACGCGACCAAGGTGGATGTGGTTGTGAACAGTGTGCTGTCCAATGACGGCAAGAAATCGAAAGAGAAGAAGCGTCTCACTAAGTTTCTGGCAATTACGTTTGAGAATGTAGCCAATTCAGCTCACTTTGTGCCCTCGCACACGGATGCCGCTACGTCGTTGGCGCTTGCACTAGACCATCCGACTGAGCACATTCGCTACCAGGCATTGGTATCTCTCGCAAAGATGCACGACGCGAACTCAGAAGCGACGACTACTGGAAAAGATCAGGTACTCACCAGCGGAGACGTACTTGTGCGTCGGTTGCTGGACGATAGCGAGCGCATTACAAAATTCATGCTGTCCAGCTCACTTGCTGATCTCATGTTGAGTCTGTGTTCGAAGAAAAAATGCTTGAAGCGATTGTGCAAGTGGTGTACAAATGGTTTGGTCGTGGTAAACCAAATGTGGTTGAAGCTGTTGCGGATTTTGCACTTAAAAATTTCCGCGAGACGGCAGGATCGTTGGACGTCGATGAAAAGTTGTTGACTCTTTTATTTCGCTCGTGGTATCTGGGAATTCCAGCAAGAAGTCAAATTCGGTGACTGTTGATATGTTCTGGACATGGGTGGCTACGCTGGACCACGCTTTTGGCGTAAGCGCATCTAAAGCTATGACTATCAACGATAAAACTGTCGAGGAATTGGCCAAAACTTTTGGTCGTACACTTTCTGACGATATTCCTGCATTGCTGCCTTACTGCCTCAGCTGGTCTCAGCAATCAGACTTGAACGAGAAGCCATTGACCGACTTCCTTATTCAAGTGCTATCTGCTGCTCGATCCCAGTTGGCATCCAAGAAGACCAAGAAGGCGAAGGAACAACTAACGTCGCTGGACCAGTCATTCCGCTTCATCCTCAAGAAAGAGTTTGTGTCGTTGTGTGAGCAGAATGCGACGGATGCTCAAGCGGCTCAAGCTGTGAACGTTGCTTCCAAGATATCGGAAGTTGCGTATGATGTGTTCGCTGTATCCCGTGATGACTTTGATTCCTGCGTGGCTACTTTGCTGCAGTCACCAACACCAGTATTTATTCGCATTCAAGAGTGTCTGTTAGAATTGTTCCATGCAGACCTAGAAACTGAACTCTTGCCTACTATGGCTCGACTTGTCACGGCGTCATCGTCCGCATCCGACGTGATGAAGGTTCTGTCGAAGACACGTGCACTTGACATCATTTGCGCTGTTCTGGAGGGGTTTTCGTACACAGAGACCGACGAGGAGTTGCGACAGCTTGTCCATATCGTGCCTGTTGTAATCGTTGCGCTGTCTGACGCTAACAAGTCTGTGCGTCAGTCTGCGCTCACATGTCTGGATCGCTGGGTTACGTCTTGCGGAGATGCTGTCCGCTCATCGAACTCAAAGGACCTGAAGGTACTTCAGAAGGCGTCGATGTTTTTCTTGAAGGCAAAACAGGATATGTTAATGGATGCACACTCGATATCTGCGCTATGTGGAATGTATAGCACGGAGGACAGCAGCTCGTCGTTCCATCAGCTGTTGATGGATTTCATTTCTTCTGCCAACAGTGATGAAATTTGCATTGCCGTGAAGCTGCTCGAACTGTTGGAGCCTGTGAAGGATACGGCCTTTTGGCTGCAGTCAGTGGACTTTTTCCACCAAGCCCTCACTGGTTGCTCGACTGGTGCTAGCCCCAATACTACCAAGTTGATGACGGGATTCCTGGCGCATTATTTGGATGTGGATGTTGCCGTCACAACAACGAAGGCCGGACAGGTGACAATCGCCCAGGAGTTTCAGGATGCCGTGCTGGGCGTTTTGCGTACAGACAAGGACGTCATTGCGCATTTACAAAAGCTTCAACTTTTTGTACTGTCAAACCTTACGACCACCTTTTACGAAGCACTGGGCGAGGTGTCTCGCCACGTGTTTGTGGAAAAGTTGCTACATCTGCTGATGATAGTCGAGGAGGCTGTAGCATCAAAACTTATCCAGTGCCTCAACACACTGCCGCTTAGTAACGGAATCTTCGTGCGGTTGTTGGAAGAGAAGCTGAGTACTGCAAAGTCGTTCAAGGCGACTGAGTTCCAGAAGTTAAGCTGCATCCTAGAGGTTCTCGCGATCAAGGTGGACGATGCATCAAGCGCTGAAGGATCCAAGACGGATGCGAACAAACTTCTTACGACGTTGGGCGACGTGCTTGCTCTTTTTGTGACCCAAAACACGAGAGTATCGTGTCTGAGTACATTTTGCAGGTGCTCTTCAGCTGCTTGCGCCGCGTCTGTGCAATTAACTGTACAAACGAGCGCGTCAACAAGGCGTCGAAGCACTTGGTTTCTGATGTGAAACCCGAGCTCCTTGTGAAACACACTCTTTCGTGTCTGGGTCGTACTTCATCTCCCCAGACGCGCAATGATGCTCTCCTATTCATTAGCTCGTTGGTGAACCTACATCCGGCAAGTGTTCTCACGTCACTGGATAAGATTTTGAGCTTCGTGAGTGCTGGGTCTATTCGTCAAAACGATGAATATTCATTCCACGTTCTAGAAACAATCATCAAGTCGGTGGTCCCGCACATTGTCGCAACCAAGAGCCAACCATCGGACGCGTTGATCACACCTCAGCAATTTATCAGCCTTTTCGTGAATGCGTTCAACCAGATTCCGAAGTCTAAACGTGAACCTCTGTTCCAGGTGTTGGTGGGTTCATTGGGAAGCGAACTACTTCCGTACTGTGCAGTAGCGCTCTTGCAGCATGCTGCTATAGTGGAAGATATGGATGTCCAGCGCGAGAGAATTCAGTTCGCGCACAACTTGTGTTTCACGTTTGACTGTGCTATCCAAGTATCTTCACTCGTGATGGTCCTTCGTATGGCGCGCGATCTCCTCCCTCACGTAGTGGAAGAATCGGATACTGACACGGACGAGATGGACGACGACGAGGATATTGAATACGATCGCTTTGTGCTCGATGAACGTCTGGTGAGCTCAATCGCTCTCTCTCGCCAATTTAACTCCATTCTTATCAAGTTTGTGACTGCGCACCTGCGCGCCCGTGAACTGCACCACAAAATTTTGAATTATGAGAGTGAACAGAGGGCGATGGAGGACGAAGATGACGAAGGTACCGACGAGCTGCAGCAGAACTACTTGATGCTGGCGCAGCTTGTGCTACTGTATTTCCGTCGTGTGGCTCGTGAGCAATCCGTCCATGATGACGAAAGTGGTTTTTGGACGGTGTTGGCGAATGAGTCGATTGAGATTCTGGGAGCACTTCAGCAGCTTCTGTCAACTCCTGGGTTTGTGGCAGTGATTAGTGAGTTGCTGCACCACGACAACAGTTTGGTGCGCAAAAGGCAATGCAGCTGTTTAACGAGCGTTTACAGGAGGAACGTGACTCGCTGACTTCCGGAGAGGCGCTGCTGTTTATCGATATGCTGGACGAGCTGGACACAATCTTGAAGAATGTGGATGGTTCTGAGAACAGCGTGAACATCCAGACCGCGCTGCTCAGTGTTGACATTCTGGCCCGCAATTTTGCTGTTGAGCACACGAAGCGTTTCCAGCAAGTGCTACCAACGATCGTGAAGTATGTAGACCAAGACGTTGCCAGTGCTGCCCCTATGACTTTGCATCTCTTCGGCTGTGCGTTCGTGTGTCTGTCGTCAATCTGTCGTGCTGTGGGTCCTGTTGTGTTCCCGCTGCTACCGAAGTTCTTTCCGCGGTTACTGAATGGCATTGAATACTGCTCCTCGTCCAATGGTGTTAGCGGTACAAAGGCGGTGTTGCAGTGCTTGTTGGCGTCGCTCGAAGTGTTCACGGACAAGATCCCGCAGTTCCTCGGACCATACCTGCCTGCCATTATTCGTGCACTTCTGACGCCATCAGTGCTGACTACCGCGCCGACGAACGCTCAGGTATTGCTCTCTGTCGAATGCTGTTTGCTGAACCTTTGCAACCACGTAGAGTTGCGACAGCTTCTCCCGACGCTGTTTGGTGCGTACGAGCACGTGCTCACGCTGAAGAACGATAACAGCGTGTCAAGACTGTTCTCGGTCGTTGGTATGGTTGTAAATGATCTGGATTCGGCCGCAATTCGAAAGCACCTGCCTGCGTTCGCTCGTTTCTTCGTGACGGCTTTAGATGTTCGACGTGTGCACGCCTCAAAACTGCAGAACCTGGACGAAGTTGAAGACGAGGTGCTCGAATGTCTTGTATCGTTTATTTTGAAGCTAAGTGAGAAACAGCTTAAGCCGCTCTTCTTGAAGGTTACAGAATGGGCCCAAACGCGTGTTGGATCGGCTGGCAAGAGTGGTGACATATCGCGACGGATTGCGTTCTTCAAGTTGGTTGTAAAGCTATCGGAGCGACTTCGCGGCATCTTCGTGCCTTATTATGCCCATGTGCTTGAGTTCCTGGTTTCTGGACTTCGTGATAGCCGGGCTGTGCTGATGCAGAAACCACCACGGGGCTCAGAGGAAAGCGACAGTGACGATGACGATGATTTCTTTGCTAATGAAGCTGAACCTCCCACCAAGAAGACAAAGCTTTCCGGATCGGCAGTCGATGCCAAGACTGAGCGTGAGCGCAACTCCCTGCTGCTCAGCACAGCAGTGCGCGCGCTGGACGGTTGCTTCGTGCATGACAATGATGGTTTCATCGAGAAGGACCGGTTCGACGTGGTACTGACACCGCTGGTGGACGTGCTAGATGTGCTGCAGCACGACAGCTCTATGCGCGAGTTTGTGTTGGAGACGGTGGCACCGTGCCTGGCGAATCTGGCGTGGGCCGCCAAGAGCGATCTGCTTTGAAGCCGCTGCACTATGCAGTGCTTATGAAGTCGCGTGGTGACTACGCTTTGGTGCGTCTGGCAGCGTTGGTGACGGTGGAGAAGTGCTACCAGGTAATTGGTGACGAGTTCTTGGCTATGCTGCCCGAAAGTATCCCTTTCCTGGCCGAGCTGATGGAGGACACGAACGACGAGGTAGAGAAGACGTGCCACCGCGTTATTAAGCAGATCGAGGACATTTCTGGCGAGTCCTTGGACCAGTACCTCACGTCTTAGGCTACGGGGCCTTGACAATAGATAGGATAGCCACACTGATGTAGAGACTCCAGTCAACCTCATTATCATTTCATATTAACATATACGTAGAAGACATCCATCCGACAGTTGTGCTGTAATGTCAAGCGAGAATCCCCTGGTGCTTCTCTCCGATCTGGCTGGACGAGTTCACTTGTTTTGGTGTTGATCATGATACGAACAAACAAGACGCAAACACTATGTTTGCCGTGAGCACATCAATCTTGCCACATCTCGAGAGAATCAAATGTCCTAACTTGAGCAAGTTGAAGGGTGATGATGGACATTGACCATCAGGGACGAAGAGTGATAATTTGTGCTTTGATGGAGAACGTCCTGCTGCATACCTTCGAGGTGATTGGCCTCGAGGAATCACAGCAACAACATTGATGACGACGATGGTGACACAGCTATCCTCGTGGCGAATGATATTCCTCTGGAGTCGTGGAATCGATTCGCGATACTGGAGGAGTTGCTCCGACTCCGTCAGTTGGTGTGGGATGACGGGAATGCGTGGATTGTAGAGTTTACGATCGGTCCACCGCTGTGGTTGACTGCAGTGGAAATTTTATGATACTCCGTCGATACGGTGGTGGACTCGGACACATGGGCCCACGAGGCTGCTTAGGCACCATCGACATCGATGTTGTTGAAAGGGCGAGAAACGTTTGTTGCCTATTACCAGACCTCGTTAGTTAACGAAGTCCGTACGTGCAATCGGATCGGAGCTGTCAGGGCAATTGCTTCGTCGTGGACATTTGCAATTCTCTAGAAGATATCCGGTATCTTCTGCTATCCCTGCCAGCAAATAACCACTACCTGGATCCACGTCGCCACTAAGCAACACGTTACCATGCCCGCTTTCATGCATTTCACATCTACCTGCTCTTGTCGAAAAACATTGTATTCGTTGCCTTAGAGACTTAAGTTGAGTTCGACAAACATTATGACATCGACCAACAAGCCACGGAGCTATTGAAACCTCCTAGCAACCACTTCCACCAGCGATTCGGAGGCACGACGTCGAGTCGAAGAGACTTAGCACGTTAGTCATGATGAGCCAACAGAATGCAAATACCATGTACGCGACCGTGAGGATACCCATCCAGAAGTTCTTACCGCCATTTTTCTTGAGCGCACGGGCTTCAGCCTTTGACGCGGCAGCCACACCACAAACACGACCGAAAAGATGTTGAACGCGTATGCTACAAGGTACGCATACGAGAGCTGCATGTGCACTTCATGGTCATCCCTGGCAACGTATTTGCGCTCAATCTCAAAGTAACTTCCCGCGGATTTGGTCATGACTTTGGCGAAGGGTGATCCGAGCTGCACCACCGTAGCCATGAGACTCATGATGGTAGCCTCACGTCCAATGTCTGCAATCTCAACGACAAAGAGCGCGGCCACAAAGTCACCAATGCCAGCTGTGAACTCTTCCAGCAAAGGCATGCCGAGCCAAAACCACTGCGCGCGGAATACATTCCAGATCGTAATGAAGGCTGCCGTTGCGTCGAAGAAGATGACTCCGAATTGACTAACGACCACAAGCACTTGCCAGCTCCAGTGCAGGCCCCACTTGCGAACCGCGTATACGGCAAAAGCAGCTACACCTTGAGAGAAGACGCTGGCCAGGCCTTCGTTAATGGGTTCCACTTGAGCGTATGTACTCTGGATGGCCGATTCAGCAGTGACTCCAAAGCGTGAAAAATTTGGCGAAAGAATCGGAAAGCGATAACTTGGTAGAATACGCGGTGCTGCAGCAGCTTGAAGAGATCTTTGTAAAACACACCCATCGCCAGCCGAGGAGCTTTTTTCTCCTTGATGAAGAACCAACATCCTGGCACAGCTGCGAAAGCGAACGCTGCACAAACGCCCATGACACCGTTGAAGCCGATACTCCACGAGAAGGACCCTCCGTAGTCGGGACTGTTGAGTCCAAGACCGGTCAAAAACGCACCAAGCATGCCACAGCAGTTCCGAACCACTGACATGTGGCTCTGTACGGAACCACGCACATTTTCGGCTTCCCGTTGAGCCAACTCCACCATGAGGCCGTCCGACGCTCCATACGCAATGACAGTCCCGAGATTGGCGATCATCAGCAGTACCATCAGTTGGATCCCGCGATCGGTGGCGTCAAAATTCACGAGTTCAAGTTGAGCGGCGGTCATTTCGTCGGTGTCCATGTCAACGAGCTCAGGGTCGCCATAATAAGGCTCTCCAAGAGGAAGTACTGCCATGAGGAGGCAAGCCACAAAAGCCATGGCCCAACCCAGCATGAGGTACGGTCGACGACGGTAGCCGAAGATTGGGTAGCAGTCGGAGAAAACAGCGGCAAACATTCGGCAGGAGCGAGGTGTGCGGACGAGAGCTTCGGCTGTGGTCACAAGCATGGCTGACATGTACAAGTAATTGTTGAGCACCGCGTAGACGACGCCCGAGTTGACGCCGTACACAACCCCGATGGCGCCAATGTGAATCAAGAGACCCACATTTTCCCAGTCATAAAGGGATGGTGTGCCACCCGGACGTAGTGCACCGTCCTCAAGTGTCTCGACTTCATCGTGCCCAGGTGATGCAAGAGCATTGAACTCGACTGTGGGTGACTGGAGTTCAGACTTGGCCCTCTTCTCGTCGACAATTGAATCGGTTGGAGGCGCCATGGCGAAGGTCGCTGGTGGTCTTCAGATAAAAACCAAAAGTGAGGTTGTTGTACTTTGCAGCACCTTGTAAACTCGCATCACGAAGATGACATTTATGCGACCAGAGGGACGCTGTGATTGATGATGAGCTCAGCCAGGATGAGCAAAACGCGTGCCTCTGCAGGCGTGGATTGGTACAGCGCACGCGCCACACTTCGACTAACGGCGATTAACGGTGTGGTAATCTGACCACTGCAGTAAACAAGTGGTGGTGTAGCACGAAAGAACAGCGGAGTCCACTCATCACAGCTGCGGCTCGCAAACTTGCGAGTTCAATCGGCTGCAGCTCCACCCACCATACTCATGCAACCTGCATGCGTGTAGAATGCCTCGTCTTCGACCGAACAGGGAAAAGGAGATGTCTTTCGACCGCGAGACTGAGAGAGAGAGAGAATAGGTAGTCTATTGAACCTTAGTTAATAGCCTCCTTAAATTTCTTACTCGTTTGATCAGCACTGGTTCGGGTTTTGTTACCCAGGCTGCTGGTACTTGAAATGGTCCGTACGGCTCAGCTTCGGCCTCCATCGTCTCAAAACACTCTACACTAAGTTGAAGCCGTAGACCCTCGATTCGTGTTTCCGGTCTTATGAGCGGATCACTGACTGGTGGTGCTGCTCTCGCCGAGACGTAACTCTGGTACTGATCAAGACAGGAATTGGATACCTCGTGGCCAAGCCAGTGCTCTAGACATCGCGTCCAAAAGTTTTTTGCCCTGCGGCATTTCCATGTAATGTGCGTCATCGTAACTTTTTGGCGATCAGTGTCCTGCGCTTGAAGACAACCATCGGTCTTCAGTTCTCCGGCATATCTTAAGTTCAATTGTTGTGTTGCCATACGGTATGTCACCCATACTTGGTAGTTGGTTAGTAAATTGCGATGCGCCCATAGTTCTTTAGGAGTTTGACTCTGGTGCCCTCGGATCCAGTCGTCTTTGACTGTTTGGGCCTTCCACTTTGTCAGCACTTGGTCCAAACGCGGGCAAGCCAGCTTCTGCAGCTGTCGTTTCGGCTGTGCTTTTAGTACCTTGAGAACCACCTTGTTTCTTACCTTGGGCGGAACTTGCCACGGAAAATCATGAATTTGGGGATTAGCTTGAAACACTATCCCCCTGGGTGTTTATATAGCTTCCTGGCATCCTTCTTTGCGTTGTGACGCATTTCCACCTCCCAGTAGATACCATTTTCTTTTGCTTGAGTTTGATCCATGCCTCACCACCCTCGCTGACCCCTATAAGACACTTATCTGCTCCCTTTGTCCAGGTATACGTACATCGTAGCTTGGGTGGTTGTCGTAGTTCTAGTGGTGGAGTGCTGCCAAGTTGGCTTCCTATCTTTATGCGGGGCGAGTTGACGAGAATCGTGAGGAGCCATCGTTCCAGTTTGGCTACTGTGGGCCCCTCCTCAAGGCCTTCAGCGACAATCGACCGCGAGACTGAGCCGGCTAAAAGCGCTGATGTTGCTTTGAAGCTTTGCACTGTGGGACGGTAGATCCTCGTCATTGCCACGCACGAACAGCTTCAGAGAAATCAAGCGTTTAGTCAACCAAATGCATCGACTAAACTTTGCAGTCCTTGGTCACCAACCTTGACGGCGCCAACGGTGCTGCGATGCGAGAGCACTCGTTAGAGATTCCTCAAGGCACAATCCAGACTACGTATCAGTAATGCTACTCACCCATATCATGCCAGAAGTACTGTACATGAAGTCACGGTGGCATATACACCTGTCAACCCTAGGTGTGCAAACAGACAAAAGATGCAAAGCAGACAAACAATACGAAACTCCACACCACGGCTCGAACACTGGTCCACAAACTTAACATGTTGAATGGACGAAATGCCCTGATACAGCACAAACAGCTGAGGCAACGCATGGGAATGAAACAAGCCCTCGACAAGACGGACTTGATAATCAACAACCCGGTCGTCTTGGAGATTTTACCGGAAGCAATGGAGAGATCAGTGTGCAGCGCTCATTTCGTCTCGAATTAACGAGCGCGCAAAACAGCGATCAAATTGTCCGCCTTGTAGCCAAGCTGGCGCGCCGCTTGACCGGGAGGCAGAATAAATATTTTGAATCCCTGTGGCTCCATCTCCATCGCCGACCCCGCACGTGCGTGGCCGTTGCGTCCCTGGATGAGATAGTCGCGGAACTCGCGGTAGCCATTCGAGTCTGCCATCGTATCCGGCATCAGTTCGTACACGACGCGTCTTACGTGTGGTCTGTCAAGCTGCAAAAATTCGCTTGACCTGTTCAAGTGAGGCAGCTGCACTACGTCCAGATACAATGGCCTAGAAATGCATTGCAGACACATGTGAGATAGTCGTATTTCGAGGACGGTCAAAACCCCCATTAAAATTGACGTACAATTGACGGTTGAACCCAACAGTCTGGGATACAGCCTTGCAACGGCATTTTAGTCTGCCGCTGCGCTTCAGATCGAAAGTCCACTCGCTTGGAGTCTACGAGCAGTAAAATTCACCGTTAAGTACACAAGAAAACATCATGCCGTCAAGCACAAAACAAAGCTCACCTCGAAGGGCCGAGGCTCCATCATGCGGGGGCTGTCAGGAAGCGCTCCATTGAACGGGCGTTTCATCATGTTCGGTGGCGGGCCACCGCGGTCCCAGCTTCGGTCTCGCTTGCGCATCATATCAGCTGAAGGTGGACGATTCGAGCTTCGACTGCGGCTTCGACCTCGAGGTGGAAACATATTTGGCGGGCCCTGGCCATTCATAGGAGGAGGAGGGCCTCGGTCGTCAAACCGACGGTCGAAATCGCGCGGAGGGCTTCTACCTCTCCCAAAGTCGGGAGGTCCACCTGGAACGCGGCCTCCAAAACCACCTCGAGGACTACCAGGTCCACGTCCTCCAAAGTCACCACGCGGGCTACCTGGGCCACGGCCACCAAAACCACCTCGAGGACTTCCTGGACCACGGCCTCCGAAACCTCCGCGTGGGCTTCCTGGACCACGGCCACCAAAACCACCTCGAGGACTTCCTGGACCACGGCCTCCGAAACCTCCGCGTGGGCTTCCTGGACCACGACCTCCGAAACCACCTCGAGGACTTCCTGGACCACGGCCACCAAAACCACCTCGAGGACTTCCTGGACCACGGCCTCCGAAACCTCCGCGTGGGCTACCTGGACCACGACCGCCAAATCCACCCCTCGGAGGACTACCATTTCCATTGCGTGGGGGCTGCGCGGAGGTCCGCGGGGTGGACTTCGACTGCGACTGCGGCGAGGACCACCAAAACCACGACCTCCCATCATGCCTCCACGAGGAGGGCTGTTTCGTCCTGGGCCTTGGCCTGGGCCATCTCGAAAATCTCGCGGAGGACCACGACCTGGACTGCGTCGGAAATCATCACGAGGCGGAGAGCGTCCACGCCAGCCATCAGGTCCACCTGGAGGCCCATTAAATCCTCCTCGTGGCGGACTTCGCCCTCGTGGGCTGCCAGGACCTCGTCCACCAAATCCTCCTCTCGGACTGCCAAATCCATTTCCAGGCGGTCCTCGCATCGGCGATCTGGGATGGCCATTTCCGTTCATATCGCCCGGCATCCCGTTGCGTTCGCGGCTTCGACTGCGACTGCGTCCTCTCGGCGGTCCTCCAGGTCCTCCAGGTCCTCCAGGTCCCATATCACGTCCGTTGTTGGTCATCCTCACTGGCGTCCGTAGTCCTGCATACTGAGGATGTTCCAACGGCGAGCGCGAGGGCGACGACGGATTGGAGAGAGCAGGAGCACGCGCGCGTTCAAAAGCAGCAGCAGAGGGCGACAACGGAGCAGCAGGAGACGGAGTAACAACAGCAGCAGCAGTGTCCGGGGCAGCAGCAGAAGCATCAGCAGAAGCATCAGCAGCACAAAAGTGCCAACAGCCGTTAGTTGGTTCGAATCAGAAGCAACAGCTACAGCAGGCGCCACGGACTGCGGCGTGTCTGCCGTCGACTCTGTGGCTGGCTGGGGCTTGCTCGCCGGCTCGCTCTTGCCGTCAGCAGCGTCAGACACGCTCAGTCCGTTGGCGTCTGCATCATTCTCTTGGGTACTGACCACTTCTCCAGCTTCCAGTTCCTGTTCGTCTGTAAAAAATATACGCAAATAACAATGTGCAGGAATAATTGTGTTACCAATTGATTAAAAATGGTAAAGTAAAACCGCTGTAACAAAAATGGTAAACTTTACCGGTGGAGTTCGAGATCTCCGGCAGCGCTTGAGGCCGCGCCCCCTTGGGGGAGAAGCCGCCGCTGCCCCCACGGGAGACAGCGCGTTTTGCTTGATGTTCAGATACTTCTCGTAGATGGCAGAGTTGCCTCCGCGCCGCGGCTTGGGCGTCAACGCGCTGGCGTCGCCCTCCTCCATTGAGAGAGATCCTTTAAAAAAACTATGCCCACCCAAAAGAGTTTACTTGTGCTCTTTTGTAAATTCTTTTATTCGAGAGAAAAAGGAGTGCAATTAGATGCCCCGCCCCATCACGCGTCCCACATGTCAATGTGGCACGCTTGTCAACGCATACACACATCAACTCTATCCGAACCAACTGCAAGTGCATCGTCGACCACGTCACCCCTTTGCATCCTTCACTCAGAGACTTTCGCTAGTCACCGCTAATTTTCCCCAGCTCTCACTTCCAATACCTCTCCAACCGTGCAAGTACGAGCTCCTAACTCCGTCTGCAGCACTCCCAATGGTCTCAATCGGTACTCGCTCTCCTGTCTACGGACGACACGGCATGGTGGCGTGTTCGCAGCCTCTGGCCTCGGAGATCGGGCTGCGGATCCTGAAACAAGGCGGCAATGCAGTGGACGCTGCCATCGCCATCGCCGCAGCGCTGAGCCTCACGGAGCCGTGCTCCACGGGCGTCGGCGGCGACTGTTTCCTGCTCTTCTACGACGCCAAGACCAAGAAGGTGCAAGGTCTCAATGGCAGTGGCCGCAGTCCTGCCGCTTTGACGGCAGAACAGGCGCTTGCCGATCTCGGCGCTGATGCCGTGGGGATTCCCAGCGGACACGGCCACGCAGTCACTGTACCTGGAACTATTGCTGGCTGGGTAGATGCGGTGGACGCTTGGGGGTCACTATCCATGGCAGACATTTTGACGCCAGTGATCACACTTGCAAGGGAAGGATTCCCGGTCAGTCCGTTGACTGCAGCGAGTTGGGAACGTGGCAAGACGCAATTACTGAGGGGTCCGAATGCCGGGGAGTTGTTGATGCCTAACGGCGAAGCACCGAAAGCCGGCGAGATTTTCGCGAATCCGAACCTGGCTCAGTGTCTGGAAGATGTGGTGAAGCACGGAAAGAAAGCGTTTTATGAAGACGGACGTATTGCCCGTGCTATTGTGGACATGATCAAGTCGAAGGGAGGCGTGCTGACGCTTGAGGACCTGAAGAACCATACATCTACGTTTGTGACGCCCATCAGCACCCGTTTCCAAGGTGTGGACGTCCATGAGATCCCGCCTAATGGTCAGGGTATCACGGCGTTGTTGGCGCTGAATATCCTCACACAACTCACGAAGGACGGCGCCGTACCGGTGAAAGGTAGTGCCGAGGAGGTGCATCTGCAAATTGAAGCACTCCGCCTTGCATTCGCGGACGCCAAGTGGTACGTGAGCGACATGGAGCACAATACGACGCTGCCTATCACTGAGTTACTGAGCGAGAAGTACGCGAGTCAGCGTGCAGCTTTGATTAACCCGAAGAAGGCTGCGATAGACTCGAAGCATGGGAGCCCAGAGCTTAGCTGCAACACTGTCAGTTTCCAGGTAGTGGACGAGCAAGGTAACGCCGTGTCGATGGTGAACAGCA
Organism: Phytophthora boehmeriae; assembly: GCA_011947355.1. Classification (NCBI taxonomy): domain Eukaryota; phylum Oomycota; class Peronosporomycetes; order Peronosporales; family Peronosporaceae; genus Phytophthora; species Phytophthora boehmeriae. The sequence continues at coordinate 616,023 of JAAVTJ010000185.1, forward strand.
ACTACGAAGGCTTCGGCACTGGGCTTGTTCCAAAAGGATGCGGATTCACACTGCAGAACCGTGGATGCAACTTCGAGCTGCATGGCGCTGAAGTAGGGCACCCAAACACGCTTGCTCCCAACAAGCGACCGTACCACACCATTATCCCTGGACTCTCAACCTTCGCGGACTCGGGCGAACTACACTCCAGTTTTACTGTTATGGGCGCCTTCATGCAGCCTCAGGGTCACGTACAGGTGCTGAGCCATTTGCTGCTTCACGGTATGAGCCCGCAGGAAGCGTTGGATGCCCCACGCTTCTGTATCGATGTAGATCGGCCAACAAAACCCGGAAGAAGCGAAGGCGGGAGCACTGTGCTGGTCGAATCAGACCTTGGCTCCGACGTGATCACCGCGTTGCGCGAACAGTTTGGACACCACGTAACTGAGATGACAGGGCTCAAGCGTTCGGTCTTTGGTCGTGGCCAGGTCATTCTACGTGATCCAAAGTCAGGCGTGCTGTGTGCTGGTTCCGATGGTCGCGGCGACGGCTGTGCTATGGGTTGGTAGACAGCACGAAAGACTGAAGTTACGTGGAGAGGTGAGTGGCAACAGCGCACTAGCTAAAGAAAGCAATGGATATATATCGATGTATATCGTTTGCCGTTCGTGCGGTTATTTGTGTTTGTGTACGAGCAGTTTGTTCTTGGAGAACAAACTTGTACAAGTCGACCCGGCTTAAAAATGATGTTAGCTCGAGTCCTGAATGGCAATGATGCGGACACCGAGATCAAGAACCACAAACGGCAGGCCAAGACTACCGTTCTACCAGCAGCTCCTAGTCACTCATCTGTGACCGAGACAACGACGGAGACGGATGCATCACGGCCGCCGTTGCCCCGGGTATCACCAATTTCCTATACGTCGCATGCCATGATGCTGCAGATGCAAGAATATCGCACTCGCGTGCACAACGCGTTCCAGTCTACGTATCGGCATCCACTGGTGGTCAACACGAGACCTGCAACAACTGCGACGGGCAAGCGTGAAGCTCATACAAAGGGATACTGTCGCAAACGTATCCTAGAATCATCCCGAGGGTTGTTTGCGGCCGAAACGCGCAACGCAACGCCCTCTGTATCAACAACGCCATCGTCCCCGGCTCGTTCATCAATCAAGGGAGGTGGGGTAGCATTCCATCGGTCTACCACTGCGCCTCGGACGGCAACAGCACAGTCGTCACTATATGGGCTTGGACCAGGCCAATACAATGCTACACCACGACGCCCAGCAACCACAGGGAGCGTTAAATTCAGCCCTGCCGACCGGTTCCGCGAGCATTCTGCAGGCAACAGTGATCCACATGCACTTGGTCCCGGTCATTACTCCCCGACCATCATGCAATTGCGAAACGATCAGTGCGGGTGGGATTTTCTCAGCTTCCAAGACGTACGGAGACTGTGGAGCCACCTCGATCTTCTGCTACTAGTTCAACACCTTCAGCTACTGCGGGGGTCGTATCCAGCTATTATTTCGTCCCAGCTAGTGGATTCACAGCACCCGGCGATAATACCTCTCTCACTGGAGGTGGCATCCCAAACTGGGGTCATTCACCCCGATTTCCCGGGCGACAAGAGCATTTCCAACGAAAATCGTCCCAGGTATCACCTGCTGTCGACTACATTACACGCAACATAGCCAAAATTGAGAATATCTCTATACAACAGCGCCGACGACGGCGTATGCAGCAGGCTGCCATGAAGAGGGAGGAGAAGATTAAGCAGTCAGAGATGGAGTCCCCGACCAGCCCTTCTGTGAGACGCCGCACCTCCATCTTCTATACGGACCTACACGCCCAGAATTTAGCTCAAACTGGTACCCTTCATCAACACCGTGGTTCCTGCGTTCCTGTCGAAGACAAGGCGAAGAATACTGCGGAAAGCGTGACCATCCCCCAAGCGTGGAGCACATTGATCATGATATCTGTCACGCAGACAAAACTCGAGCGCTTGCTCGTTGTTGCAACCGTTTTAAGACGGCTTCGTCTAGCCCAGGAAATTCGGCACAAGCAGGTCACCTTCGAAGCCTGGACGCACGTTCGCGACCGAGACGCAATGCGTTCTCTAGCAGCAGTATTTATTGCTCGCAGTACGTTTCGCTACCGCCTCAATCTGCGAGTACAACGCAAAATATGCGCTGCAAAGCTTCTACGCAGGTTCCTCGCGGGTCTTTCGTTTGACGTGCGATTTGCAATGCATGTTCGTCGAGTGAAACGACGAATCATTCAACTGCAGCGTTGGTGGCGCCATTCGAGACTTGTGGTGCGAGCTCGTGAGCATTGCCTGGCACATAAATGGCTGATTATCGAACAGAAGTTGCGCGCCGATCACATTGCTCAAATGCCGCACCTGCACAAGATATTCCAGCCTCCATCAACTACCTATCAGCTATTACCAAGTGCTGATGTTCGTCGAAGTTCTGTGGTCGGGAGAAATTCGATAATCGGTAGCTCAATGAAGGGCCGGAAATCTGTCGTTGGCGGCGCCAATGCGGCAGTGGACGTGCAGATTCCTTTGCACAAATTAGTGAGTCTACCAGAACAAAGGCGATGGTTCACTGCTCGTTTCGTATTGACCTCTGACGGTGTGCTACGAGGATTCGCAGTTCCAAGTGTTAACCAGCGGAACGATATGGTTGATAACGTCTCTGGAGAGCGCTTAGTTGTCGAGGTGAAACACTTCCGCTGTCATGCGCATGGATTTTTAAACGTGGCATTAAGCTCCACGTACGCAGCTATTAGCGCAGATGATGACGGAGAAAGGTACTGGCGGCCATATTTAATGGTGTTCAGGCCTGGTGCTAGTCGGTTTGTACTGATCACCGATGCCAAGAGTCTTGTTCCAGCACCACTATTTGACTGGAAGGACAAGCTGGAGCGTGTCGCTGGTCATTCGGTTGGGTCCCCAATTCCTGGAGGTGGGTCACTGCGTGAAATCACGGAGATGCTCACACAAAGCGATGCCTCAGCGCTGGATGACACCCTTGAAGAAACAGCGGATACTCCAAACAGGGACGTATCAGGAATTGGCATAGGACAAGAACGTAGACGAAGTAGCCGCCCTCGATTGCGTCGAAGCCAGGCAGCTCAACCGGTTGCTGAGGGCGAACTGTCGTACTACGTCGTGGATCTACTCCGCGATTGCCCACGGATACCGCCGCCCATGGTTTGGACTGCTTTGCGCGACAAGTTGCGAGAGGAACGCAGAAACTTTCGCTCCGACATTTACCGCTACAAATTGGAGACGGATCGCTACAAACAACACCAGCAAGAGCGTCGCCAGCTACTCGTTCTGGACAAGTTTAAGGAGTTTTTGTAAGACTTCACATCCCTGCCTATTTTGTGATGACATTCTAACCATGGTTTGCACTGTTCAGATGATGGAGCGACCATGTCGCCCTCATTTCCGAAGCCTCATCTCGCATCGTAAGATGGAAGCTCTCGTTAGCCAGGTAATTTGCACGGTGGACTGTTTCGATCCCCGATCGAAATTTATCTTACTAACCACAGTTTTTATCTAGACGATCGAGTTGGTGAAAGCTACACAACCGTCAAACCCAAGCCTCCTGCTATCCGATGACAAAAAGAAGTGTTTGCCAACCGAGGCTCGAACTGCGTCATAAATAATAACTGGGACGAAGATCGGTATTCAAAAGAGAAATTGCTAGCGGTGCTTATGGAGGATTTTCACGATTCTCATATGGAAAATCATTGGGGCTTCTTAGCTCCATGGTGTGAGGTGTTGAAATACTCGATTTACTACGAAAGTATGGAGACAGTGGACGCATGGCATCCGTATCTACTTCAGGTGTCTATGGTGGCACGGAATGTCTCTGAAGCAGAGGACCGACGCGAAGAGTACGAAGAGTGGTTTCATTATGCATTCAAAAAGAGCGTGAAGCTCTGGCCTTGTTGGCAGCGGTGGAGCATGTGGACTACAATGCATGGAAGTACTTGTTGACACAATACTGCAAAGTCGATTTTGGCAGAGAGGGGGAAGAGGGGTACGAAGATAAAATTCCGGTTCGATTCATGGTGAGTATGGATGTACAGGACTACATCCTGTTTTGTGGCGTACCCGATCCCAATAACGAGTATTTGGAGGCGTTGGCGAAGATCGCGGGTCTGGATCCCAAGCTGGAACCTGATAGACCAGGTGTTGATGTTCAAATTCCCGTCCGAGCGATTGTTTCATTCAAGGTGTGGGCAAGAGTAATTTTCTGCAAGCACTCTGAGACGCTGCAAGAGCTGAAAAAGTTATTGTATGCAGTGGACTGCATACAATCAAAACTCACAGATACACGCTGCGGTGCCTGGAACGATTCGTTGCACATCTGTGCTGGAGCCAATGATCGCTAATTTTTATGACCTTGACATCACGTCTGAGATGATTGGGACGATGGAGTCTTTGGTGCGTGACAACGTTTGGTTTCCAGATGTCGAATCACTACCCGTGCAAAGAGTCCATGGACTAGAGAACGATGAACGCGAAGCAAAGAAGTCGTTTGGACAGTTCATGGCGTGCATTTTTGGCAGTACTCGCCGCACACCAGAACTCGCCAACACGAAATACTATTTTGACCAAGAAGAGAGAGGAGAATGCAGCCCACTTCAGCTGGGGACAATAGAGTTGTGGTGTGAAGATGACTCCCTGCGAGCTTGTGAGATCGAGGCAATGTTCTCAGCGATGGTGCTCAATCAGTCATCTAAGAGACTTCGCATGAGCATATTACATGCTGAAGGTGACGAAACACTTAATAATGCATGGTGGAAATGGATAGCTTATGCGCTCTTTTCGAAGCGAGCTTGAATGTGCTCTGCGATTGAATCAGCTACATTGGACGAAATTGATAGGATGAGCATCGTAGATATTGAAGGGCTCACAGCCGTCCTGGCATCCAAACATCCTGAAGAATACTTGTTTAGCGGGGCTCGAGGTGTGATTGATGAGAGAGATGCGACGTTGGTGGCTAACGCTCCGATTCGTTGGGGCTTTGACGGTGAAGGGCGAGTCAACGCGAGTGCCCAAGTTCTTTCATTTCAGTCGCCCATTCGTTGTGTTCGGTCTTTCAGTGATGACGGACAGAGCGAATGGATCAACGTGCTAGTTCCTGGATCTGGCAGATGCCAAGTGCTGCGCAGCAATCTGGCATTTGGCTGCGGTCCACTACAAGCTAGTTCAACTGGTTTGACATCACTCGTGATGAAATTTGCGGAGGATTCAATTTCGGACGGCCTGCCCAGCTTTCTATCGGCAGCTGGGCCGTCATTGACAAGTTTAACGCTAGCCGGCCCGAGGGTGGAGCTGGATGAAAACTTTATATCTTAAAGTTGTCCCAGCTTGCAGTTAGTATCGCTCGGCTGGCGCTGTGTAGATGTGCAGCTCAATTTCAGTGACTATCATGCAAAGAGCCTACCGCTGCCGCAATTGGATTGTCATTGGCACAACATCTGTGAACTATCGAGTGACTTGAGTGACATCAACAATCCGTTAGCCGCGTGCGTTCGCCGGTTGAGTTTGAATATGATTTTTGATAGAGGAGGGCATGCTCTGCGAGGATTCGACAGCGACCTGAAGCCGCTGTTTGATATGCTGGTGGTGAACCAAAGTTTGGAATATTGCGAACTAGTCGTTCGACCACATTATATGAGATATATGAACAAGTTTCGAGAGCACCACCTTAAACCGATAAGTCGAACTCGCAACCCGCTGTCTGTGGAGACAAAGATCGCATTTCTCAGTGTGTGCTCACCTCGAAAAGTGGTTACGAAAATGGACAAGAAAAGGAAGTGCCTGGCCAAGCTTGAGCTGAACCAGCACGCGCTGTTAATTATCTTTGGGTTTGCAGCTCCCCCAGTACTCCGTAACATTTTTTACCGGTGCTAGTTTGGCCAGCAGTGGATTTGCATTGAGTCAGCAAGGTTATTGCAGCAAACAAGAAATAGGCATTTGTTGGGGTGAATATATGCAATTCTTCTTTTCAGCTTTAAAAAAGCAACAAGCAATCGACTCCCGAGTAGTATTGTCCCAACTGTTCATCGAATATTACTTGAGTGTGTCGAACTCCATCTACTACGGCGACTTCTTGTGCGAAGACGCCTTTTGCCAACAAAGAATGTTTGAAAACGACAAGTGAGGGACGAGATACTGCGGTGTGCAATGGAGTTGTCGTTGGTCTGGAGGATTTTGGCGAGCTGGAATTTCATTTAAAACTTTTCACTGCTTTGACTGATGAGCCAATCTTAGTCCTAAGCAATGTGGTTTAGCCCTCGTGTTCTCATCGTTTGGTAGAGAAGTACAGTATTGCTGCCAACTATTTTGAACACTGGGCTCCTCACTTGTAGCTTATGACAAGCTGTTTCCACTGGAAAGTGAGCACAAGATGTGGACGACGGCAGTCAATCACTTCTACAGCTGGATATTCATTAGATGCGAATCAGGTACCTAACAGAACCCAGGCACTTAACTTTCGGACACAACGACTAGCGAAGCCACTTTCATCCATACAGATGACAAGGTATCTCAAGTCAAATGAAATTATATAATGAAACGTATTCAAAAGACAGCACCACTTCTATTCTGTGTCCTGAAACAATCTGCCCAATTGATCTCATCGATCTCTCCGTCAGTTATCAATTTGCGTCATTTGCATCATTGCACACTTCCAGCACTTGTCAAGATGAAAGGTATCTGGAGTGTTTTCTGTGCCATTGCACTCTTCAGTCTCTCCGATCCAGTGCAAGCAGGCCACTACCGCCACCACACCCACCATGCAACGAGACATCGCTACACTCTGGAAGGCTCCAAGGCAGCGATGGACGCAGCGCTCAAGAGTCGGCACAAGAACCTGGACATCCGCAGTATCAAGGCCTTAGAAGACTCCACAGCTCCAGTCACTACAAGCACAAGAGTGCAAGCGGATGTGGTTGGAACCGACCAAGATGTGGCGGACTTTGCAGCTGCTGGAGCTCTTCAATCAAGCACAAAAGTCCTGTCTGGGAAGCACATTCGAGGCCATGTGACCACCGCTTCCAAGCCTCTTAAAATCCACAAAGACAAAGAATACAATGAAGCGCAAGTGGTGGCCAACGACAGAGGAGCAGTGGCTGCGTGTGTCCAGCGCACGGAAGGGTATTTGGACGACTTGAGGGCTGCAACGACCGACAACTCGAGTCAAGATTTGGTGTACACAGACAGCCCCTTCTTCGAGTGTTTCCGTCCGTCGCACGAGGTCTTTGAGTTCCTCGACGAGTTGGCAAAACAGAATCCGGAATTTATGACCAAGTACGAGAACGTTTCGTCAACGTACGAGGGTCGATCGATTGCAGCGTTCAAGATCTCGAGTTCGAAAGATGGGGAGGAGACAGAGAAACAGACACTGTACACACAGGCGTTGATCCACGCCCGTGAGTGGCAAGCAGGTGCAGCCACTTTTTCACTATGGCGTCAATGCTGGATGATCTTCGAGCTGGAAAACCGGAGGCCACAGACCTCTTTGCAAGATTCGACTGGTATTTTGTGCCGATCGTGAACATTGATGGATACAAGTACACGTGGGAGGTCGATCGGATGTGGCGTACGAATCGACACCTGGTGGAGCGACACGGCCAGCACTGGGGCGTGGACTTGAATAGGAACTGGCCGCCGCAGGAATACTTCAATCTTGACCCCAGTGATGTCGACTCCGAGACGTACCCTGGAGAGTACCCACTCAGTGAGCCGTCTACGGCTGGACTCTTCGACTTCATTACCAGCCTTGATTACCTGAGTGGGCTTGTGGACATGCACACATTTGGTGGAGACGTCCTGCGTCCATTCAGCAATCAAGAAGGAGGGGTGCTGAGCCTTTCGGATCCAAAATGAAGGCGTTGGGAGAAGGTGTGCGCAAAGCTCTATCCACTCAGCCTGATGTGCAGTACGTCAGTGAGATGGGGTCTTACCTCTACAAGGCGTACGGGTGCTTTGATGACGGCATGTTCCTCCATTACAACCTCACGGTGCCAGCGCTGACCATCGAGGTGGAAGGCGATGATTTTGTGTCGCCACAGAGCTCTATCCGACCTGTGGGCAGGAATATTTATTTGGGACTGCGCCAGTTTGCTCACGAAGCACTGACGTACAGCAAGTTCGTCCACGAGCAGTATTCAGCCGCGGACACTGATAGTGAAGATGAAGAGCTGAGCTCGAACAGCGACAGCGACAGCGACAGCGACAGCGACAGCGGCAACGACAGCAACAACAATAGCAACAACAGCGGCAGCAACGAGTAGCATGATAGATATACGAGCTGTTTTTCATGGCACCTGATCGTTAACCGTACGAGATCTCAAAATCGCTTCCACGGAGTCGCCTTGATACTTTTTCCCGCCCAAAACATGGATCTAAAGTTGAGATTCTCAACACTTCCAGTGTAGTGTCCGGTTGCGACGACATCGTCGACTCAGCCTCGGACCAGTGGCACGCTGCACTTGGGGGTTTGCGGCAAGGATTGTTGCTGACGACGAACAGATCAGCCTTCCAGACCCCAGTCAGTATAATATTAGACGCCAAAGCACCTTGATGAAAGTGAAAGTGAATGTGGGCGCGGCCGAAACGTGGATCTCGGCACTCCTGAGAGCCTGAAACATGAGTTTTCACTCGAGGAACTAGAGCAGATGAAGCAGCAGGTGAATTGACGGTGTTTGTTATTTACGCATTGACCATTGTCGACTGACGCAACGAATGGGATAGTTTTCAGACTTCGACACCAGCGGCGATGGCAGTATTGCGGCGTCGGAGCTCATCGTTCTGATGGAGTCGATGGGGATCAAAACGACACTTGAAGAAGTAATACATAGCGACAAATATCCTGTTATTGCAAAAGGTTTATCTGCATGCTTTGTGATTATACAGGTGCAGGAGCTGATCGACAAAGTTGACGATAACCGATCGGGTGAATTGGAGTACCCCGAGTTTGTCCGAGTATGGCGTTTTAATGCCGATCTTCTATTGTGTATGATCTTATGGACATTGCATCATGGAATAACTATGCATCGCTTTGGATTCAGTTGGTAAGCGAAATCCGACGTGGAAATGGCGACAAATTAGCTGTATTCCTGCAGCATTCGACGCATGTGATGGCCATCCGCCGAGAGCTGCTCGATCTCATCTCTCACCCAACATCAAACTCCCAGGTCGTCGGCGTAAAAGGTATGCTCAAAAATCTTAGCCACCTCCATGCGTATCATATTTCATCCGAACCGTTGCTGCACTTAGAAAATGCTTGGGAATGGCGCGTGGTAATGCATGGGCCTGAAGGTTCGCCGTACGAGGGCGGGATCTTTAATTTTTACGTTCGGTACCCGGTACATTGTTGCAATCAGTACACAGCCTTTTACCGTCTAAGTGAAGTTTGTGCTGCATAGCTTTGGACACGAATACCCGTTCGAGCCGCCAGTGCTTAGTTGTTTAACACGCATCTACCACCCTAACTTTGTCCCGGTGAGCATACCTGACATTCTTTCCCATTGTGTACTTGTAGTCCTATACCAATAACCATTTGAAGTCTTCCTGCAACAGCTCCTGAACGGGGCGATGTCTTTGTTTGGATTGCTTCAGCGTTGGAATCCTGAATGGCGCATGCGACGTCTTCTTCAAGAAGTAGAGCGACTAATGTCTACGCCGGATGAAGATCTCATGACCGACTTCGAAGTTGACACAGCTCAGAGGCTACACTGCAATGCGACTGACTCCACCCGACAAGCTACCGCTGCTATCATCGCTGCTTCGAAAGCAAAAGCTGCTCGTCACCCGCGAGTCATTGCTCTCGAATGCATTGCTGCTTATCGTGACAACCGAGACCAATTCAACCTTCATGCCCAAGAACTCACACGACGCTGTGCTGCACCACAATGAGTCTTGTGATCCAGCATCTAGGGGTAATGCATTTTTCAAAACGAGCATGAAACACCGACTCTTGTTGAAACAAATAGTATATGATTGCATGAAGACAACACTAATGCCTCCTCTTCTTCGAGAAAGCTAGGTACACAAACAACACGGGCTGAACCATATCGACGTCACGCTCAGTTGCGCTTCGTAAGCGACCTCCCGCTCACCAACGCAGCAGCTTGTTGGGCCGCACTCGTTACGCTACCGTCCGTTGCATATGTCAAGTGTGCCATTCCGTTAAAGCCTGCAGCGCACACCGGATCGCCCATGTTGCAGAACTCGATGGCCCTGGATCCGTACGTCTGACTGGCACTCGCGATCGTCTGCCCAAATAGCTTTAGCGGGTTACCGAACGTCACAATAGCCTTGATGCGTGGCGACAAGGATTCCGGGATGGTGTCACCGGTTCCGAGCATCGTACGAATACCGATAGCGATGTCAGTGACACTACCGCCCTGTGAGTACCCTCCGAGGACAAACACAGTGTTGGGGCACTGTTGAGCTACAGACACGACATGGTTGGTCATGTCGGTGGCACCGGGCCCAGCACTCAGTTGATCCATCGAGGCCATATACTGGACCGCGTAGGACGTGACGCTCATGCCAGGCAGGTTAGACGTAATGCCTTGGACCAGTGGCGAACCGCAGATCCCAAGGCCAGGCATTTCACCGCTTCCACGAGCGAACACGATGTGTACGTCGGAGCACTGCGCATTGACGTTGTTGCTGGGGTTGGCGAGTAGCAGAACGAAGGATCCGATGACGGCCGCGCACGATTTAAAGAACTTCATTGTCGGCGGTGGTTGGATAAATTGCTTCTGCAGGTGAGGACTTGAACAGGATGCGGAGAAATGTAGAATGAGCACTAGGACTGAGCTCAAAGTGATTCAGAAGCCACGGCTTTGATTGCAGCAAGGTACGCTTGCTGTTCGATACTCTATCCACCATAGAAAACTATGCCTCTGCCCCCTGGTATGCCTCTTGCTATCTCACTGACAGGGGTATCCCCAGCCGTTTGAAGTCACATCCAGTTTGACTATTAGCACGCATTGGAATGCGTGCTTCACAGCCGATGCTAGAGTTCCGATCTTATCGGGCTTGTCAGATTTGCAAGCACATGGGGTCAAACGCTCGAGCGAGGGTCAACGTTGACTCAACGCCGTTGACGTTCATCGTTTGGAATCATGTGGACAGATTGCCACATGCCGAGTCAGTATCTCACCATTCGGTTAGACGATGTCGATCGAACCATGCACGTACAGCGCGATGCGATATTGATCTGAGGTGCAACCTGCACATGCTACGTAGTAAGAGATCAACTCTACGGGGCTATCTATCTCTTCGTGCTACTCTTTCGCTGGGGCATTGCTTTATTTGCTCGTCCTAGATCTCGTTCAACGAGTCCTATCTGTGGTGATGGATCAACAGACTGACCAAGAACCGACAGGTGTATCTTGATTGACGATCTTATCTGCCAGCTGCTGTCGGCCATAGGATGAAGTTGACTTTCTCACACGTCACATGTATCCATCCATGAGATGGCTACATCTTGTTCTTATACAGATGAACTCGTTCTATTACAGAGACTTTTGGATTGACTGGGTCTCCTCTCAATTGACAATGCTGGCGCAGCAACAGGAAGTGGAGGCGGATGTATGTGACTTTTTAACGCACTCCTTACGACGAACACATAGCGTTTCTAATTGTTGCATACGTTATTAACTTACTATCGCAGGTCCGCAAGGAAGACCAGCTGCGGATCAACGAGTTCGGCCGCAACAACGCGGCGCTGCACGAGATCCGAGAGCAGAAGAAGGCGCTCAAGGACAAGCTGGACACTCTGGACGACGCCAACACGGACCTGATGATGGGCGAGGGCGACAATGTGCAGTGCGTGGAGTTTAGTGCCACGTTTGCAGAGGATCTTCGGAGTTATGACCAATGTCTGTCTCTTTATCTGTAGGCTATTTATTGGAGAGAGCTTTGTTGAGGACACGGAGGATTTTGCCCAGGAGTACATTGAGAAGCGAGTGGAGGTTAGTTACTAAAGTGGGAATCGGTGGGTTCGGGTGGGTGTTGATGGAGTTGCATTGTGGCAACAGGAAGCGAACGCTGAGCTCCGTAAGCTCCAGGCTGAAGAGTCCAAGCTCGAGGCGCGGCAGACGGTATGATCTTCATCAATCGCAGCGAGATGGAGGAGTATAATAATCTGATGGAGATTTTGGTTTAATTTCGTAGGCCTTGAAGAAGGTGCTGTACAGCCGCTTCGGACAGAGCATTAATCTGGAAGACAGCTAGATGACACAAAGAGTTATCGATACCCCAAGAGCAGACAGCCACAATGGATACACGAATGAAACAAGGACTTTCTTTCGCGTGCTGAACAAACCAGGACGTGACATGCGTATGCTGACGTAGTCTTCAATGTTTTTGTATTTGTTTATTCAACGTTCTGGTTTATCACGTTATCCATTTGTAGCGCGAGCTTTGCTCTTCGACGAGAAGGTTGTCGGTGTGCCACAAAGACTGCTCCAGTCGTGCGATGAATTCATCGCTTAGGGCTAGAGCCTCCTGATACTTCTCGTCCACAAGATCCCATCCATTGGCAGGCGACGTTGGCGTATCTTCAAGCGCCAACTGGATCAGAACAGCATGTAAATGTGCTCGAAGTGCGTCCTGGCTTGTGGCAGTCTCCTCCAACGCCAAATCAATCCGATGCGGTCCATTGGCTACCAGCTTCAGGTTGAGTAGATATTTCTCTGTCGCATAGAACTCCTGGAGGTGTACAAGTATTTGCGGATTGCTGTGTGAAATCTGGTTAAGCGTGGCATTCGCTTCAACCACCGATTTGCCGTGTCTTGTCGTGTACCCGCTCAACAACGTGGTGATAAATTGCTCCTGCTCGCTAACAGTCTTCAGGCTTGGTAATTCTCTATGTTCGGGTGAAGAACGCAAGAAGTGCGTAATGATGAGATGGAGACGCTGACAGTTCAGTGTGCGCAGTAACACACCATCCACAGACTTGTACGTGCTGGTCATGTGCACGGCCGACAGCACAGTGAATGCAGCAAGTACATTCAGCGTAGAAGCTCCCGTCCACTGCGAGATGAGAATACCCAGCCCAGTCCCAAAATCGACGATGCAATCGCTTGCGATCCCGCTTTCGCCGTCACATCCGCTAGATTCTCTCTGATAGCAAACGAGTTGTGGAAACCTGCACGTGTGGCACTAGCACTCAACCAGGACACGTTCTTGGCCACATTGGCCAACGATGCAATCGCCAAGAACGACCCAGGCGCCAAAGGCGTCAAGATCTCTCCCAGCACCGCCACGTCCAGTGCCACCGACGACGCAATTCTCCACCGCTTGGGATCTGCGTCGTATCTGTTGTTCACCACACTGGCAAAGAGCACACCACCAAACTGCCCCAGTCCGTCCTTGAGCACCCAATTGACTGCTGCTGCTGTCGGAATGGCTCCAGCCCCCAATCCAACTGCGTACAGCAAGGACTGCATGGACAAAACACCGGCAGCACAAGAAGCGACGTTGCCCACAAAGCTCCACTTTGCATAAGGAAAATAATCGTCGGTAACTGAGGAATGTGCATGTTTAGGAAGGAAAAGGTCCCACAGAACGTCGTAGAGCCATCGACCCGTGCGTTGCGCAGATCCAATCGACGTCGAAGTCGATTCTGGAGTTTTGCTCCAGAGTTTGGAGCTGCCTCCGGTCTTTTCCAGTGTGAAAACTTGCTTGGAATCGGTGGCAGATGGCGTTTCTACTCGGTAGATGGTGCGTCCCTTAGCAAAGCCATTTTCTTGTGAAGCGATGGGAGTTGAGGGACTGGAATTGGACCAAGTGGACAAAAAGACCAACCGATGGACACGACGAGGACGTACCGAGACGAACGGACTCAGCTTCAACCTCAACATCCCGCTAATGGATACAGGACAGGATCTTATATGCTTTAGTCGAAAGTTGGATCAGGCCTTTTGTCTCTAAAATAAATCATCAGAGCGACTGGAAACGCAGGCCTCGAAACGTTCATTCAGGACGAAGGTATACAAATCTCAAGTGCCTTGTCCCCGTATCACACGGTCCTCATGAGAAATTCCTTATTCGTCATGCTCTTCCTTGTCCTGATGCATCATCATGGCCACTTGGGCCTCGATTTGACCTCAATTCCTTCATTTCTCTAATTGCAAGCAGCCCCAAACATGTCTGCATGCATGGCAAGCAGTCTGCGACCGACTCCACTCACAGTGCAAGTCGACACTCCGCACCTGCAACAGCCGCGTCGACCCCAAAGTCCTTACAGAATCCAAAAGGAATTGGGCTCCGGACTGCACGGACGAGTGCTGCGAGCCTTTGATGAAAAAGCCCAGCGGTACGTCGCCATAAAGCTGCCCGCTGAGCTCACAGTCGATAATATGGAGAACCGCACGGTGGACCTCAACGCGCTGGACAGTCAGGTGAACTCCATTGCTCTCGAGTGCAGCGCCATGAGTCGCGTGCAGCACCCGAATGTGCTGCGAGTGGACCGGGCGGTGCCCGGCAAGAAACTCGACTACGACTATGTGGCGATGGTGACCGAGTTCGCTCCGAACGGAGACCTGTTCGAGCTCTTGGAGGTCAAGGGGCTCTCCCCGAAGTGCTGGTCAAGGCATACGCCAGTCAGTTGCTGCAGGCACTGGCGGCGTGCCATGCTAGCGGTGTCGTGCACCGCGACGTGAAACCCGAGAACTTACTGCTGGACGCCGATTTTCAGCTCAAATTGTGTGATTTTGGCGTGGCGGTGATGATTCCCGACGGTGTGTGCGACGTGGTGTCACAGGACGAGAGCGGCACGACGATGTACATGGCGCCGGAAGTGCGATCGAAGCGACCTTACCGATGCACTCCAGTCGATGTTTGGTCGACAGGTGTGGTGCTGTTCATCCTGGTGACAGGATTGCCGCCGTTCAATGAAGTTCAGCGCGGTGATATCTGGTACGATTGCCTTCTGAAAGGCGACTTGAAGAATTTCTGGGCAAGGCAACCGGATGAAGTCAAGTGCCGCATGACTTCTGGTGCTCGTGATCTCATTTCAAAAATGTTGACGGCGAACCCAGAGCAACGGATCACGGTGGCTCAAGCTTTGCAGCACCCGTGGCTGCAAGGCATCGAACATGTGGACCCGGCACTTGTTCGCGAGGAAGTCTCAGCGTACCTTGCTTGAATTGCGGCGAGTTGAATCACTACAGCTTAACTCACCAACAAGAATAACAAGGCAAACTCTGGCGTCGTCACGCTATCAGAATGACAAAGGCAACGGCAGGACATGTAACACACGCATACTATAATTTATTACTTGCTCTTTCGCCTGAAGTTCCCTCAAATGTCCAGCGTTCAGTCCGCGGTCGTGTTCGAAGAACTCGTTTTCCATGTTCGGTGGTCGATGACAAGCTGTCGACAAGTGTGTAAGCAACGTTGATAATTAATTGCATTGTATTCATACACACAAAATTGACCTTCTAACACCAAAAATGAGGCTCAATCAATGAGACGATGGACGCAGCGCTGGATGGCGGTCGCACGTCTCACGCCTAATAACAAATTGCCAGTGCGTCTAGCACCGAAATGCAGTTCACCGTTCCCTATGCGGTGCTGGTGCAGGCGGTGGAGCCCGTGTGCCTGATCATCTGGCGCAGCTTTTTGATCGTAGGCGAGGGTTGTCCGTGCATGATGTTGACGAACGGCTTCCTGAACGCGACTCCGGAGATCGAGCGACCACGCACCGTCTTGAGCGTGTGCATCTGCAGCTCCAGCGTCTCGCGCTCGTCTGCCTGGGAGATTTCGCTCGAGCCATCGAAGAACTTGACGTTCTCCTTCCAGTTCATGCGTCGCCAGAGATGCAGCGAGTTGGCCCACTCCTTCATGAGGTCGTTCGTCGGCGCCGCGAATTCGGTCACTCGAGCTTCGCCCAGCTTCATCCTGCGTCCTTCGACACGCACGACCTCCGACGACGACACTGTGAAGCGGTGCGGGAACTTGCCCGTCATCGCTCTCTCGACACGCACTTTGGTGACGTGTCCGGCCATCTCCAGCTCGCCCATGGCCATCCCTCCCTTCTCCGAGTAGTACGTCAGCACTCCGTTCTCAAACACACAGAAGAACAATTGCTACAGAGAGCTGTCAGTCTACGGCCGGTAGAGTGAGGCTCCTTTATCCAATGGGCTTACCGGTGGGTCATAGTTGCTGCGTCCACACTTGACGAGATATCCCTCTCTGTACATTGCTGTTGATTCTGGACTGAGCTCTTCAGCGAGTGCTTCCTTGTTGCCAACTGGCCACTTGTGCGCGAATGTCGTCCGTCTCCACGTGACGCCCGGACGTATTAGTCGGAGGTCGTGAGTTACAGCAGCCTGTCCTGCTGTTATCGTCGACGGAGAATCGCTTTGTGTAACGGAAGCTGAGGCGCTTGGAGACGCGCTTCTCGATGCGATGCCAGCCGGTCAATGCGCACTTCCTGCGGAATGGCAACGCCCATACAATTGGCCAGTTCCCACGTGCATGGCCCACTTCCCCTTGTCACAAGAGCGACCAAAGGAGCGGCATTGCCCGTCTGCATACTGAGACCAAGACACTTTCAATCTCAGATGCATGACAGCTAGCCCCGACTTTACACCGGAACGATCAAGCGACGTCGTTCCATTGGTCAAAAACAAATCAGCTGGTCACTGAGAAGCCAGACTCGAAAACCGCACTTAAGAAATTAGATCCTACACTTCACACTCGTTTAACTCCGATTCAACTAAGTACGCTAGGTCCGATCAGGTGATACGTCAACGTCTTCAAGTAGACTGCAACGCCAAAGAGTGAGCCCCTCATTCCGCAGGTCTTCTACGTTAGCGCCATGAGTGACAAGCAGCAGAGTCTGGCGCCTCTTCTGGACGTGGACAAGTTCGCTCGCTTCAGCAGCAGCCCCGTCAGGTCCGACAAGTTCTACAAGACCATCGGCTACGGCCTGGGGGCTCTGGGCCACTTGTTGGCGCACTCCACGCAGCAGCAAGAGACGTCCGAGGGCCTCAAAGCAATCGCCTCCAACATTTCCACGGCGCGCTACGTCATCCGCTTCACTGGCGGCTTCGAGACGTACTCAGCCTGGAAGAACGGCTCCTGGTGCTACGGGGATGACGACGCTTTCGTGCGTCGTCTGGTCAATCTGCAGACGCTCTCGATGCTGGCGTACTACCCACTGGAGCACGTCTCCTACGTCGGATTTGTGTGAGTTGCCAAGTAATTGGTGATATGAAGCTACTATAACTGATTTCTGTCTGGTTGCAGAGCGCCAAAACTGCTGAACGTTGACGCCATGAAGTTCTCGCGGACGTCTTGTCGGATCTGGGGAATATTCATCCTTCTGGACATCTACGCCAACACTTTACGGTAAGTTTCGCATTGCTATTTGACTGTTGAGTTAAGCGGGGTTGACTGATGTGGTTTTTGCTAGCATCCAAGCGTTGACTGCCAAGGAGAAGCAGGTCAAGGAGCAGGCGGATCTATCGGATGAGGAACGAGGGTCGCAGTTGGCCACCATCCAGGCTCGGTAAGAAGGCTATCTCCCAATTGCTTTTGGCTATGACGAATTCTGAAATGACAAGGTGTCATGTGAAATCAGGCGTCGTGAACTGTACTACGTGCAACTTCGCAACTTCTTCTACTTCGGACCGTGCGTGCACTGGTCTCTGGAAAACGGGCTGCTTCCGCAACCACTCGTGAGCTTCTCTTGCGCGGCGGAGGCTGTCGTTGGTCTCTGGCGCGCGTGGGTGAACACGAAATAATTGCTTAGCAATGGCGTCGCATCATGACGAGCTATGAGGGAATGCAAATATATTTGATGAGACTTCGCGCGTGCTGGCGATATCTTTTGCAACCACTAGTCTTGGGTATCTTTTTTACTAAGACCCACAAATTCCAAGCAGTGACGTGATATTGTTCACAGCGATCATCTAGCGCGTTTCCACTTACGCTACTCGTTTTCATTGCTTCTTACTACGAAGCTCAACAACCTCCCTCGAGTGCTTCAATGATAGAACTGTTTTGCAGCACCACAGAGACGTACTGGATTGATTAGTGCGCGGGCGAAGCCCTTACTTGACGAACTCCCATTTGTTGACCATCATCTTCGAAATGCATTGTAAGGCTTGCTTCTGCACGTCTGCGCTCTCGTGTGTCATGAGTTTCATAGCCACCTTCTTGGCTCCCAGTCTCTTCGCAATATGCTTGCCATTTGGATAGAAGCGCACGAACTCACCCAGATCGAACAGCGCCACAGATACTGTCTTCGGGTCGTCAGAATCCAGCAAATCAATCAGCAAACTGCAGCACCAAGAAATGTTAACCATCAGCACATGACATCCACATTATATCCGTTCAGTTGCGCACCGAATAAGCTCGAAGTCCTTGCTTTCAAATGTCATGAAGTTGTCTTTCCAGAATTTGTCAGTGTGGAGCAAACCCCAGTTTAAGGTCCCCGTTCGCAGCTCCTTTTCGTATCGCTCCATTGTGCTGCATCAAAATATCGGTCAATACGCTTACCCTAAATCCAGCAAAGCGCAAGTAGTAATCTACTAATACTTACTTGAGCTCTTTGTACTCGCGAATGAGCACATCGTGAATCGCTTGAATGCCTTTCACAATGTCTTCATCGGCCCACTTGCGTTCGCGCATATTGTTCAGTGTTTTCAGTAAGCCGCTGTCAATCATGCGCTCATTGAAGAAGCCGCTGAGTTTACCGAGCAAATTCTATATGTTATCAAACAGAAGCAGCAATGTCGATCAATAATTGATGTTCCAATTCGCAAATCATTCTTCGCCCGACTTATCGGTATGCTCGAATATCGGAATGCTCGAAATATTATTTCGAACTCACCTGAAGTGCTTCTAAGGCAACACGCACGACCTTCTCGCGAGGCGCAGCTGCCACTTGAAGCACGATGGCGTCCAACGCCTTGGCAGCCACAAATTTTTCCATTGCTTCCTCGCAAAGGCCAAGGTCCAAAGGATAAATGTGAGCTACAAAAATGTTCAACACCACAACAGTGAGTTGTTAGTACTTACAACTCATTATCAGGGTCACACTTCATAGCACTGTGCACTCATGAATATAAGATATACCTCGTAGGCAAGTTGCGCGCGATTCTGTGAATTCTCTAGCAACTCCACCACTCTAGCTCACATCACAAAAAATAAGCACCAATCTCACAGCACTACACTCGAAAAAAACAAAAACGCCGTCACTCACGGAGCCACGCCACCAAGCTTCACGAAAACCACACGAGATTTTTCATGACGCAGCACCACCATCATAGACGAAACTGCAGCGCGTGTTACATTGGCACGGACCGGATCGCTCTGAGAGTTAGCCGATGCCGCCGTTTTCAAAGCCTGGATCGCCCACTGACTCAGTGCCTCCACGTCTTCCTGACGGGGACGAACCCTAAATTCATCATTGCATAGTTAGCACTACCTATCCAGGTTTCGTCTGAACAGTAAAGCCAATTGCGGAAAACACAACGTACGTCAGGAAGAGTGCCAGCACGTGGCTTGCAGCGTACTGCATGTAGCCTGTGTCGTTGCGGATCATCCGCAGGAACGGAGCAGCATCCACGAAGCTTCCTTCCGGCACAAAGTAAACCATGCGCTTCCGCAGACGCAGACCATCTATCATATGAGAAAAAGTAAATAATACTAAGCTCACTCCAATAACTGTAAGCACGACGTTGCAGTCCCCACCAGGAAGAAGCTCTTCCATGCGAGCCAGCGTGTACTTTAGCACCGTCGGTTCCGTCACATTCTTCACCAGTTTCAGCAGTGCACTCCCCACGAGGTTGCCAACATCGCTCAGAAACTCGTCCACAGCTTTCACCTGATCAGTTTTAAAACAGAAATATTAACAAACTAAAAACTAACTTTACGAGAGCATTTCGTACATTGGCTTCGTCTGCTCCTGGCTTGAACACTGCCTCGAGGTCCTTCAGCGCCGAGATCTCCGTCTTCTCCATCGAGAACCCGCCCGCTCTGTCGGTTAAACCACATCGTTATTTATTTAAATTATCCGCTACAGTGTTGGATCAAATTAAAATCATTCTGGGTCTAACCGCGTGTAAGTGGCCCAATTGATGTCTCGGAAGCGGTGCAGCGCCTCCTCGCGCGCCAGCACCACGTCCAGCTGCCCGCTGCCCGCCATGTTGATCGCCACGTGGCTCTTGTTCTCCATCGCTAGCGCCCCGTAACGTCCGTCCTTCCTCCCTTCAAGATCCTTTTTGGTGAAAAAGATCGAAACGTAATGGAATATTTCCGGTTCTTATCCCAAATATCACAAATTCCAACCAAATGATATTTTCCCGACAGTTGCAAATTATCCGCCAAGTACCGTAAGCTATGAGCGCTGCGCTGACCAAGAAGATTCTGTTCGTGCTGGGCGGCCCTGGCGCCGGCAAAGGCACGCAATGCTCGAAACTGGTGGAGAAGTTCGGCTTCGTGCACCTCTCGGCTGGGGACCTGCTGCGTGAGGAGCGCCAGTCGGGCTCTGCCAACGGAGAGCTCATCGACCGCATGATCAAAGAGGGGCAGATTGTGCCCGTGAAGATCACGCTGTCGCTGCTGCAACAGGCGATGAACCGCAGCGGCCACGACCTGTTCCTCATTGACGGGTTCCCGCGCAGCTTCGACAACCTGCAGGGCTGGCAGGAGGAGATGGCCGAGGACGAGTACCAGGTCCAGGGCGTGCTCTTCTTCGACTGCCCAGAGAGCGTCATGGAGGAGCGACTGCTGGAGCGAGGGAAGACCAGCGGACGCACGGACGACAACGCCGAGGCCATCCGCAAACGCTTCCGCACGTACCTGGACCTGACCATGCCGGTCATCATGCACTACGAGAAGCAGGACAAGGTGTTCAAGGTGGACGCCACCCCGGCCCAGACGAGGTCTTTGAGGCTACTAGCGCCCTCATTGGCCCTCTTGTCGCTGCCGACAAGTAAATAATGCGCTGCTGGTCCGAAATGCAGACTGCAACCTACGCGCAACCGTGAGTGCATACGCTTCTAGTCGGAAGTCAAAGTAAACGAAGCCAATTCCATAGATCACCAGAAAAAATAAAATAAAAGGAGTATGGCGAGGTCACAAGAAGAAGACGTTAGTACTTTTGCATGAACAACAAGCCATTGTGATGACACTGACATCAAGAGGATACCTTGCCATAAACCAAAGTCTGACGTGGCGTGTTCCTGCAACATAACATTCACGCAACTCAAACTTCATACCGTAGTCTCATTCGCTATAGTCCCATCATGAGCTTCGAGGAGAGTATGACGACGTTCTACGTGGCGTTTGCAGAGCAGCAGCTGGACCAAGTGTGCCAAGCTCTTGGGGACATGCGCGTCTGTGCCCAACGAAGCTCCAGTGAAGACGCCGACGCTGCAGCTGTCCGAGACGAAATGTTACGAGCCTGTGAACTGAAAGCTCAAGGACTGCAGACTTCTGCTCTGGAGCAACTCAATCGAGCCTGTACTGGGGCTGACGTGGACGTAGACGTCGCTCTGACAGCGTTCGCTCGCTGCGCCGCACTGGGGGCTGCTCAGAGCGCCGCCCCGCGGTTTTCCAGCTGTCTGGGGGCCATTTTCGCCTCTCAAGCTCGTGCTAGTCTGGACCGCGTGAAAGGCAGCAAACAGACCGCTAAAGTGAACGAAAATGGATACATTGACCGCGCTTTCTACGTAGAAGCACTAAGTGAGCTGCTGACTGGAGCTACGGACATCATGAACGCTGTAGCGGACGTCACTAGTGACCCACAAGTGCTGCATCAAATTTTGAGTCCGATCCATTCGTCGAGTGCAGAGATTGCGCTACAAATTGTGCAAATGTATGCGGGGATGCACGCATGGTGGCGTGGGAGCGGCGAGCTAATTCACAGGCGCAGAGAGACCCGAGACAAGCCTTAGAGGGAGATGAAGTGGAAGCGGACGAGAGTTTGCAGATGATGGACTTGTTCCTGGATGAATTGGCGTTTATTATTCGAGTATTGGTGAGCTATACGGCGTTTTTGGCAACAGTGTGTGAAGGTTTAGGACGACAAGATGGTGGCGATGGGTTCCAGGCCAAGGTCCAGGAATTGAGTGGAGTGTATTTGGTGCTGGAGAGGTTCTATGTGTTCCAGTCAGTGCACAAGGCCACGGCCATTGCTGAACCGCAGGAGTTGGAGCAAGGCGTGTATGTGTCCAGTGTTGTTGAAGATGTTTCCTTTGTGCTCAACAAGGCCTTCTTCCGAGCCTCGCAGTGGTAGGATTTTTTTCAGTCAGCTGACTCGTGTGCAATTTACTGACAGTAACCCCTGACGTTTATGAACTCAGCATGAGCTACCACACTGCTCTATCAATTGTGATTGCGCTAGTGGACGCGTTGGAGTCGCAGTATCTACCTGCAATCCTGGCGCTGCCCAGCCGACCGTGCGTGATCCCTCTACTCCCCACCATTGCAAAAACTGCTACTGGGTCAAGTGTCTTGAGGAGCGCTAGTGCAACTAGACTCGACGGTGATGCTGAAGGTGAACAGAACGATGTGTCTTTCTCTGATATGCTGCTGCAGGCAGTGGATGAGGATTTGGAGCGATCATTACAGGAGGAGGCAAGACTCATCATGACGATCAACTCAGCATTTATCAGTGGTGAGTTTGTCCATGCTCTTCAAGAGAAGATTGGCGAATTTTCGCGTGCTGTTTTTCCGAATGACGCTCCTATTCTTGAGTGCCTACCGACGCCAATCCACGAAATGTCGGAGGCATTCCGCTCCATTGTTGCAAATGAAGTGCAAGAGGTTCTGTCCCGATCCTTACGTAAACGATTATCACTGGTGATCCAGCGTCAAATGGATGAGCAACTGCAATACGTGCCGACATCAACGCAGTATGATGCTTTCGGCTCACAGGGCTCGCCTTTGCTACGGTTGGTGGAAAAGGAAGTTGTCAAAAACCGCGAGCTTCTCCGATACGAGCGCGCATTGTGCAGCGCTCCTTTTGAGGATTTGGTCGAGGCCGTCACGCAAGATCTCACATCATGCATCGAGCGCGCGCTTCTCACGTCGAGGAAACCTTGCAACGATTTAGGTGCATTGCAGCTGGAGCGGGAGATCACTGACGTGCTCGCTCGCATGTCCACACTCGTGCCCCAAAGAGTTTGCGTGCTGCCTTCACGCGGCTGTTCCAGGTTGTATTCATTCTGAACCTCATGCAGCCGTCACACGTCCTAGACTATCTGGCAAGTGTTCAAGAAGAGTTGTCTCTAGAGACGATTGCAACGCTACTCCGTATGCGTGTGGACTTTAAACAGCAAGATGTTGCTCGTGCAGTCGAGCAGATGACCAAGGCGGATACAAAGAACAACACCATCAAAAAGTAGTGCACCGCTCTATTTAGCGAGGTACACTGCATGTTGATGGAGTGGTATTAGAATGTGTGAAATATAGAGTTGATTCGTGGGAAGACTAGGCAATGTTGGAATGCAAAACTTCAACACAAGGGCAACACAAGAGGAACGTTAAAATGCAGACGACTAAAAATATAAATCATCTTCTTCATCGCGGGCTCCGAATTTTTTCGTCTACAGGTTCTCAACGTCAACAACCGAAGTACAAGATCACGTTTTCTCGACTCATTCTCAGATCATCTTAGAGGTGAGCATTTCACCGAAAATGAGTGCACAGACTGTCATATCAACATTGATTCTCGTGTTTGTGGTCTGCGGAGCGCTCTACGATGTCGAGTTAAGTCCGGAAGGGAGGGCATTGCACTCACGCCGTTATCGGTACGACTTTCAATGCAGTGCCACCTTGATAATCACTGCAGTACCCTTTTGCTAACATTGAGTTGTCGCTCGATGTTTAAGGTGGCGACGCCTGCAGAACTGGTTCCCTATGGGTGTGGCCTACGCCGCCTTCTACATGGCTAGATACAACGTAGCGGCCGGTAATGTGGCCTCCGTACGCGACCAATTAGAGTTTTCGTCGGCGTATATGGGCTGGTGAGATTTGGTTTTGCCAGATTGAACACTGGAAGTTCACGCGTAGAGTTGTCGTTTTCATCGCCATTGTCTTGTTATTCGTGTCCAGGGTCCTCTCTGCTGGGTCCTGGTCCTACGCCATTAGTGGACCATTCACCGGTCAGATCACCGACCGCATCGGAGGCAAAAAGGAATGCTGATCGCGTGCTTTGGTGCAGCATTGTGTAATTTGTGCTTGGGAGGTCTTTTCACCTGCAACGTACCGCTCGCTGTGCAGCAAATACTCTTCGTGTTACTTTACGCGTCCAACGTGTTGGTGCAAGGTTTCGGCACCAGTGGCGTCGTGAAAATCAACGCGGCGTGGTATTCAGCTACCGAGCGGGGTATGTTCGCTGGAGTGTTCAACATTATGCTGACAAGTGGCTATTACCTGTCCTTAGGAACAGGTCGTAGTATCATCGATTCGTTGGGCTGGTCCTATGTCTTCTTTATTCCTGGATTTGTGCTGCTGTCAATGGCATTTGTCATCGCTCAATTCGTGACGAATTCTCCGACTGAGGTCCACAATTTAATCGAAGAGGAGCCATCAGCATCTACCAAGGAACCGAACACGCACGACAAGAAGAGTAAGGATGAAAAGTCCAACGATACCAACTACACACCCAAGCAACAGATGCAGAAGCTCATGCGGAACTATACTTTCCTAGGATATCTCGCCGCCGTCTTCTTCCTCTGCTGGGCTCGCGATGGATTCCTCAACTGGTTCCTATCATTCTTCGATGCCGTGCGCGAAAATCCACTCACGCCAAATGACACTGCCGTTATCGGTGGTGCGTGGACTATGGGAGGTTTTGTCGGTGGCATTTTGTGTGGATGGCTCAGTGACGTGGTCTTTCACTCGGACCGTGTGATGCCAATCTGCATCTTCTCAGTGCTGCAAGCCACGATGTTGGGCGTCATCTACCTCGTCAGCGCAACATGCAGCGTTGGAGTGTTGGGACTGTTAGTGTTTCTGTCAAGTGTTTTCCTGTTGGGCAACTACACGCTACTTAGCTACACAGTTCCGTCGGATCTCCCTCGCGATATCGCAGCGGGTGCTTCCGGTATTATGACTGCCGTAGGCTATTTCTCGACTGGACTGTCAGGTGTCATCATGGGAAGTATCATCAGCAGTGCTGGGTACTTTGTATGGGCGTTGACTCTAATGCTTGCATCCCTTCTAGCTGGAGTTTTCACCAAGTTGGGATCGCATTTTTCGTCCAAGAAGACAAAAAGCATCGCGCAGTCATTGCGCCAATTCCTCCCAAAGTGGAAGAGCGAATGCCATTAGCTCCAGCCTCGTCAGACTAGGTCCACAATAAGGTCACTGTCACTATCTTTGCGAGTTTTTCCACTGTCTTGAACAGTTTCTTCCAGCAGTAGAATGTTGTCCACATAACCTGTCTCCCCACACGAACTCCACATCGTGAAAGGCGTCCGCAACATCCTACAACCGACAACAACTGCGTCATTAACTCCACAGTCATCTGCTCCAGTTGTCAAGCACAAGAAGCGCACCGTAATGCACGGCAGCTCCGCGACAACCGACGAGTTCTGAGACGCCAATAAAGACTTCGTTGCTCGCTGCATCTGTACGTCAGAGTGATGGTCATTGCAGTATCTCGACAACAACTGATCGCCTGGAGAAAAGAAAATATGCACATGTAGCGCTTGGCTTGAATAGCAAAACTGTGCGTTTTAGCGCTAGTTGAGCAGAATTAGAATAATTAGTTGCAAAAAAACTGTCCGGTACAGACTTATGGGCAGCACTGTAGAAACGATTCCACTCGACGACAATTGAGTGATGGCAGAAGTGTTGAATGAGCTGCTGACGTACGAGTTTGTGTGCAAAGTGTCCGAGCTTCCTTTAGGATCCAAGAGATGCATGCAACTCCCTTCCTCAAACCGCAGCGTGATGCTCGTCAACGTCCGAGGAGACGTTTTCTGCATGGACCAAGCTTGTTATCGTGAGTCCGGTGGACTAGCAATCTGATACAGTCCTCCTCATTTATGTTTTCTTAACACTATTCATTTGTCTTATTAGACCACGGCGGGCCTCTAGTCAATGGAGACATTGAAGAAATGGGTGGCAAGACCACCATCAAATGTCCGTGGCATGCCTATCACATCGCTCTGGAGACTGGAGAAGGACTCTACAAAGGAGTGGACATGGCCATGTCTCCTTCCGGCAAACTCATGCCGTCATCGCCCAGGCTTAAGTCCAAGGGAGTTAAACAGCGCACGCACTTCGTGGAGCTACGCAACAATGGCCAAGACATTTACGTCGCAGACTCATCGGCGATTCCAGGTACGGCCAACACAAATGCCAGCCAGAAAGTATTATGATTCAGCAAACCTTTAGGTTAATTGTCAATGCTCTTTATTCTGTATTCTAGGAGCGCAGATGATCGAGTCCGATGTCTACGCGTTTCGCACTACCAATATCCCGGAAGCCGCCAAGAAGGGGAGGTGCGAATCCACTCGCGCTTCGAATAGACCGACAACGAACAATTCAGCCACTCCGCTTCAACCAACAGCACATACTGCACATCCAATGCGAAGAGTCTGCTTTAATTTATTGCATGCGGATAGCTACGGTGCTCTTGTTGCCTCAAATGGTGACATATGCTGCACAATTTTTGGAGACGCTCACAACTCAAAGAAGAGATTTCGTGACAATACGCGCGGCCTCCGCTCGCACGAAGAGCTTGGGACGAATGTATGGCTTTTGGCTCACCAACCAGTAACTGGCGTCGTCCATCGTCACTTGGTTGTCAATGTGACGGGGTGCGTGCTTACCCGAAATGCTCTCGTTAACTCGGCCATCCACTTTTACAACGCCGCTCTTGTCTTGCTGAAGCAGACGCTCCTTCAGGTCCTTTACAGCCAACTCTTCCACATCCATCTCTGCCTCATCTCGCTCGTCCTGGGTCTGCTTGCTGCGATCTACCTTCTTGCGCTTCTTAGCGCGTTCCCTCTCAATCTGCTCCTCGCGTTTCGCTTCCTCCAACAACTGCGCACGGAGCATCAGATCTTCCTGTCGCAGCTTTGTGAACGAGTCCTCGCAGCTCACGCGCAAAATGTCAGTCGCTGACAGTTCCATGTGACCACCAGGTCGTCCAGTAACCCCAAGACGAGCCTTTTGCATAGCTTCGAGTGATTGTGCAAGAGTGTCACCACGTTGCTTGGAAACCTCCACCATTTCCTCAATAACTTGTTTCAAGTATTCGTGGAGAGCATACGACATCACGTCGCTTGTTTGCCCGCCAAGATCGACGCCGGACCGCCTACTGGCCTCGCGCATTTGGGCGCGGAGCTTCTCGGAATTAAATAAGTCTTTCTCCACCCACTCTTCTTTCTGGCACGATAGCTGCTCAGCCATGCGTACACGCCGAACACCACCTTCCATCATGATCCGCCGCTCCGTCCCCAATTCAATGTTTGTGTGCGTAAGCACGTCTGCCTCTCTGCGAATGTCTGCAACACTTGCCTGGGCTAACTCTTGGCTAACTAGTTCCGACGCGGCAGCGCTCTGGGCTGCCACCTCTGCAGCTGTCGACTTTCTCTGAGTGGTGGTGATTGCACGGGCCTTCTTAGAAGGAGAACGGGGTGTTGGCGAGACAGCAGTGCTTGGTCGCTTATTCAACCCACTACTTGGTGATGGAGCTATAGCCGATCCAGACAAGCCAGGCAGAGCGTTAAGGCCGGTCTGAGAGAGAGGCGACGGGGCAGGACTGACAGTAGTCGCTGCTGGCAGTATAGGTAGCAAGCCAATCTTGCACATAGGGCAATTGGCTGTGTTTTTCTTCGCCAAACATGTCTTGTAGTGCCCATACACTTGCTTGTAGGTTTTAGCGCGGGCCTAATAACATCATGCCAGAGAATTTGTCAAGAGTAAGTTATGTTTCACGCTGCAAAGTATAGTGCGCGTACCGGGGGTTCGGAGAGCTTATCTGCTGCATTAGCGCCTTCGACTCTGCGCACTCGTCGCCAACTGGACACTGGCTAGTCGTGCATTTTTCAACGTGGAGGATTAATTGCAACAAGCGTCCATACTCTTGTGTCATGTTGACAGTCACGTTCTTCTGTGGCTTGGCAACTGCAGCGGCTGCAGGGGTCAATGTAGCAGTTGTAGCTGGTGCCAGCACGGAAGGTCCTGGCGAACTATTGGGTCTAGGAAGTGATCCGTTCGAGTTTTTCCGCTTAATCCCTCCAGGGTGGGCAGCAGCTACTCGATACAAAGTCGCGTTCTTCGGAGACTTTGCCTTGGCGTGCTTCTTGGCTTTGTTCACTGCAGAAGACAATGGCGTGTTATCGTCATCGTCATCACTACCGATAGCACGAGCAGCCTTCGCTTTTGCCGCCAGAGCTGCAGTGGCCTGAGCGTATGAGCGCCGCAAGCCATCACAAAATGGGATCGAGCAGTGGTCTGTGACCCCGACTGGACACTCCTTTGCGTGATACTTTACCAGACCCTTCAGTTGTTCACAGTGAGAGCAACCGTTTGCTCCTCCACAAGATGTGCTATGCTTGAACACTCGCCGCACGTCGTCACACTTTTTCACCTGGCATACACCATGCGGCTGCACACAACCAGCCGCGTGGGAAAGCAGTTTCTTCGCAAATATAATTTTTCCAAAGCTTCATTCCTCGACTGTGCAGCAGACGACGATGCATTCGGTGAAGATGTTGTCGAAGTACTTCCTATAGCAGGTGAGGCAACTGTTGGTTCCGGTTTAACGCTCGATACACCACCTTTAATCCCAGCAACTGTAGTTGGGGTGGCTCCCGTTCGAGGTTGTTGGATAGACGTCGGTCGCTGCATCGCTGCTGATGCTGCAGCTATCGCAGCAGGCATGGCTACCGGCGTCGCAGCCGCAAGAATTGGTGGTGCTGCGGCTATAGGGCGAGTGTTTGGTGCAATAGCAGTCGGTACAGGTTTCTTAGGTGAAGTGGTAGTCGTCGTAGTCGCCGCTGCTGTTCTCGCAGCAATTGGTCTAGTCATCGCTCCAGGCGATAATGAGGTAGGAGCTGCCCCAGCCGCAGCAGCCACACCACTGGGTTCAGGTTTCACTGCATTAAGCCCAACCTGATATCATGCCACACAGTCAGCTTGTGCAAACAACATAGCTCGCGACGGTTATCTGACCAAAGACTCACCGGTGCATTGCTGGTCGGAAAGGTCCGTGTAAGGTCCATCTTCTGAATGACACTGGAAAAAATGGCGTCTCCTGCAATCCGCTTGATAATATCTACAATAGATTTAATATCATTCTGCAGCAACATCCAACACAACAAGACCGATAGTAAAGTGTTAGCTACCGTCACCATCCATTTAACATGTAAGACTCCAGTGACTTGCCCCATTGCCCTTCCTCATCTCCGAATGCAGAGCTGCGTACTGCTCCACTGGCAGCATCTGCTTTAGTAAAGCAAACATTTGCTGGAACATTTGCTGACCAGATCCTGTAGGTTGTTTCGCTGAAGTTGTAGCAGCTAAAGATTTTGCGGGGCTGTACAACGACAGTCACTCTGGAAGTGAGTCTACAACATCACTTTATACCAACAGACCAACACTCTAAAGGATGTACCTGTAGAGGTACTAGGAGCTATGGTCTGGGGCTGAATGGGCGTCGTAGCAGGCGCCAGAGGCTTGGAACTGGACGTCACAGCCGACGTTGGGGATAATAGACCCCCGGGGCGCTACAACCGCCGATGTCAAAGGTACGCCGCTGTAAGAGCGCATCGTGGGCATCCCAGCTGTGTGTTTTACATCGAAACAAGGCCAAGGAGAAAGAGTTAGAGACGGAGAAGACACGAGTGGACAGAGGAGAAGACAGCGGAGGTACCGTTCATCTCATCTTCGTCGCCGGAGTCGTCGCCGCCGTACAGCAGGTCGTCAATGGGAGCGCTCATACTCGTGCGGTTTTCCTCCCTTGGCCTTCTCTCTTTCGGAGCAAATTGGAGAGTGACCGGACTGAGCCGTCTCCCCTCCTATGTGGCCCACATACATAATTTAAAAAATCGTCAACACGGAAGTGAAAAATGGTGCGTCTTCCTGCGTCTTTGTGGTGCCCTTCCCACTGCTACCAGCTCTCGATGTTAACCTAATTCTTGTCGTGGAATTAGTCCGTCACACTGCACACTACGCTGGGCGATATTAAAATCGAAGTCTGCTGCGATACTGCGCCCCGCACTTCAGAGGTGCGAGTCTCTTCCAGTCGATTCGATGGCACTCCATACTAAAGTCAATGTTGCTGTAGAATTTCCTAGCATTATGTGCATCGGGGGCTTATGACGGAACGAAATTCCATCGCAACATGAAAGGCTTTATGGTCCAAGGCGGCGACCCAACAGGAACTGGCAAAGGCGGCGAGAGCATCTGGGGTGGAGCTATCGACGACGAGTTCCACCCACAGAACAGAGTGCGTAGATGGCGTCGATAGAAGCTGTGAAGGAGAGCTGACAGTTGGTTATTGACTGTTTGCAAACAGCACAATTGCAGAGGAATGGTGTCCATGGCAAACAGTGGCCCCAACACCAACAAGCAGCAGTTCTTCATCACGTACGCCAAGCAGCCGCATCTCAACAACGTCTACACCATCTTTGGAAAGTAAGTTTGATAGAAGTTTGCTGTGTATGTACTCGCACGAAGCGAGTTAGAAGTGTTTAAACTATATCGACGGGGCTAATAAATACTACTACCCAATTTCTCTTGTGCCAGGGTCATCGACGGCATGGATACGCTAGACGCCATTGAGAAGACGCCAGTGGACGCCAAGAATCGGCCGCTGAAGGAGATTGTGATCAAGTCCGTCACAATCCACGCCAACCCCATTGCAGATATGTGAGAGCGCAATGCGTAGACTGGAGGTTGCGAATGCTGAATACCAAATTCCTTTGCCTCACACGAACCGCGTCATGAAGAGCGTGATATCGTCGGGTTTCTTTGTCCGCATCTCAGCGATCAACTTGAGCTGCACAAGCGAGTAGTGGTGCTTTCGCGACACCTTGCGCAGCAACAAGTGTCGGTTTAGGGTCTGCTTGCCTTCGTGTCGCTGCATCAACTCAAGCGATAACGCCATGTGATCGACATTGCTGACATCTAGAGGGCCAGTAGGGTTCAGTTTTGTCTCCTCAAGGACCCGTTCGCGGTATTCCAGAACTGCAGCTGTGGCGAATGGAAACAGCGAGTCGTCGTTCTCAGTATCACTCTCCGGCACCTTCTCATGGACCTTTGCCATGTTCAGCAATTGGTCGCACACGTCCTGTAAACCTGGTCCTTCCGGCTTCCACAGATCTGGCGCTGCAAACACTCCAGTAATGTCGTCCTTGTACAGGTTATCTCCTAGGCCGTCCGAGAAAGTGAGGCACACATCACCCTCTCGCAGTGCAAAGCTCTGCACCACATAGTCCTTTGGCACCACTTGCTCTCGAAGATTCACAACCGTCGGCACATTGAACTCCCGTAGCACGGCCAGCGTCTCGTACACTATAGCACCTCGACGAACCACCACGCACTTGGAATCACCGAGTGAGAAAGTCTGCAGTCGTCCAGTCCACCTGTTAAAGTACGACACAGCCAGTGTCGTAGCCAGTCGCGATTTGCGATGCTGGAAGCAATTAATCCTCGCGGTCTTGATGGCGTCCACCACTGCACACTCGAAAGCAGATTGGTCTAGGGGTTCCTTGTTATGGTTCGTCAACTCTTCCAACACGATGCGCACACAGCGCACTATTTCAGTTGCTAAGATCGCCGACGAAACGGGAACGCCGTCACAATTGGCCAGCGACTGGCGACCGAACGGCGATGAAACGCCGTCGGCCACGATGTGGAAGTAACTGGTCGCTACGCCTGCATCTTCTCCGTGAAACTCCAGACTGGCGTGTACATGTTGCAGCGCGTTGTCTTCTCCCCATCGGAAGCGCGAGACTGCAACGGGCGCCGCTCTTCTGATGGGGTTATTGACCTTGATGGCGGTAGGCAGTCGCCAATTGGAATTGCTGCTTTTCCGCCTAAAATGCTCCGACTGAGACCGGAATTTCGCCAAGTGTTGCGAGGTGCGAGCTGACACCGATTGGAGCGCATTGACGAGCGCTTTGGCGGGCGAAGGAGAGCTTGGCGGCCGTAACAAGTCGCCTAAAGATGAAGCGCGACGCTTGTACACCGAAAACCGCGCAGTTTTCGGGACTGGGGCGGGGCCTGGAGCTGCCGGCGCCGTGAGCCAAACCGGGTTCTCTTCCTCAGTGGGCGACTCCTGTTGGTCTGGGATCAATACGCGCATAGACGGCAGTGCAGGCCTCGGAGGGAGCAGTCCATGAGCCATCGCGACTGTGGAGTGCGAAGGCGGCTGCGAATTCGGGAATGAGGCTAATTTTTCACGGAAATGAGACTTGCAGCTGGTTTTAAATGCGGCAAGAGACGGAATTGACCCGTGAAGGGATGGGGCTAACAACAGACTTGTTGTATGTTGAGTGGTGAGTAACGCTCGAATTAAGGTGTTCAGCGTGTATTTAGTATAGAGGAAAGGGAGATTAGAGATCTGGGATTGATGCTCAGGAAGGTGGATGGGACCAGGATGATCATGCCATGGCTGCCAGGTCCACCCTTGCCATCCTGATGATTCGAGCGCTACATTGAAGGCTCTCAACGTTCTTATCGACGTTTACCATGTAGCGCAATGCATATCGATCGGTGGTCAATGGAAGTCTCCTCTACATTTAACGTAAGGCGATTGCTTGAAGAGAAGTTGGGATGGTGTTTGAGACGAGCTTGAGCATGTGCAACACGACGTCGTTTTTACGCCGAGACTGCGCCATCAAGTTCCACTACTCTGCTCTATGGAAAACAATATCGAGCTGTGGAAGCCTTCGATGTGCACAACGTCGAGGAGAGATTTCCCATGTCGTCGATAGTCTTTTACCGTCGAGGATTTCGTAGTCACAGAGGAATAATTCGGCGCGGAATTGATCATATCGGTGGACGAGTTACTTACGCCAGGTGTATTGAGCACGACTAACTGGCGAGAGAAGATTCCTCGGCGGGTGTTCACAACCCACACGTAGCTCCATATGACTAAGAATGTATTGACACGCGCACCCACCTGCATGTTGCTTTTGTGGGGTTTGTGGCAGTGTCATTCCATGCAGCAGGATGTACTTACCACAGTGCTGACTGCTGCATACAACGGCCACCTCGCAAATGGACATTGTGTCCAAACAAGATGTTATGAGCGTTTGACTTCTGAGTCAAAAGCATTCGCACCATCGATTCCTGCCAATGCTAAGAAAAATCGAGCGCTGGAGTTTGACAAATCGCGGACCGAGATCTCGATTATGAGCCACGTTCGGGGTGGGATGATTATCCCTTGGACCGTGGTGACTTGCAAGTGTTCCTCATGACTCGGTGTCACTCTTCGAACTGTTCGACGACTGCACACTCTGGAACAAGACCGGTCCGCAACAGTCTTCTCTCCCTCCAGCATGACTGGCTCGGTCTCCAATAAGCGCCAAATGTACCTCTGGATCGCCTACAACGTCGTGCTCTACGCTGCCATCGTCGTCTCCGGCGCCATCTTGTTCATGGTAATGGTGGGGATGGTGACGGTTGGCGGGGAGACAGCGACGTCAAGGATGACTGGATCGAAGTCAACTCGCAGATCCTCAACGGTGTCTTCACGTGGATGGCCGTCACCAACCACCCCTTCTTCCTCTTCCGTCTGGTCATGACGATGCAAGTCTTGGGCATCCGTCGGTGGTCGTGGACTGCTTCCATCCAGAAGCGGATTCGCGCTGCTCGATACTTGAGTCGACACTTCCCCCTCGTGTTTGTCGATACTACCATCGACCTCAGTACCAAGATCCAGCGCACAGAAGCTCAAGAGGGTGGAGCAGATGAGGGCGATGACGAGGGGTATGTTGACTTAGCAATGGACAACGCAGATGCCGAAAGGGTCGACGAGATCGCGTATCTCCGAGGAGATGCTGAAAACCTGCGCAACACTTTCGTCATGCTCAATTGGAATTGCCTCTTTCAGTACCCGATCACGGCTGTCATGTGGGCTTACAACGCCGACTCACGCCCTGGATATGTCATTGGTATTTTTCTGCCGCTCTCGTTCCTGTGCAACTTCGGAGGTCAGTACCGCATTTTCAAGCTGAACAAGGAGATCAAAGCGCGGCGATCTGCTAAAATCGGAGGCCCGCGTCCTGAATCTCATGGACCAACAACCTCCACCGTGTAGATTAGGCTTACCGGAAAGAATCTGAAAGGGATGTCTGAATAAACACTGATTGTTTAAATTCATGCAAAACTAGTTACGCAAACAAACGAAAGTGCCGCACTTGCAAAAATGGCCACCTACATGCGACGAAGTTCCTCGTACTCTTCTTGAATTTCCGCACTTGTCTTGCCCGATGTCTCCGGCACCAAAACCAGCGCCAAAAAGAAGAACATGGCCAGCAATACCACGAATGGAGTGTAGCTGAAGTCTTTCAGAGCATCGGCCAAGTACGGAAACACCACGCCCACTATGAGATTACACAGCCAGTTGGTGCCGATGCAGAGCGAAGATGCCCTCGCACGGATTGAGTTCGGGAAAATATCTGCTGTCATCACCCAAACCAGCGGACCTAGAGTTACACCGAAGATAATCACGTACAGTGCCGTGAACACAACTGAGAGCGCAGGCACACTCACGAGGAACGCGATTGTCATACCGACGGACATGACGAACATCCCAGCTAAACCCCACAAGATCATTGATCGATTCCCAAAGCGGACAGCCAACACACCCGTGAAGAAAGCCGGCCAAATATTGATGAAATCGATGATCAAGGTGCCCACCCGCGGGTCTGAGATACCGGCGGCGGAGAAAATGTTGCTTGAGTAGTAGAATACTGCATTAATTCCAGACAATTGCTGCGAGCACGACAACAAAATACCTCCGGCCAATTGTCGTCGGAACTTTGGATCGAACATCGATTCTTTTACTTCCTTGTCGCTGATCATTGCCTCTTCGCCATCCTTGGTCGTCTCAAGCCAAGATAAAACTGAGTTCACATTCTCTTCCCCATAGAGGCGAGTTATCACTAGCGTAGCCTCGTGGCGGCGATTTTTATCAACAACCAGGCTGGGCTCTCCACACACATCGACGGAGCAAGCATCAGGAACAATCCCGCCAGCACCATCGGGAAACCGGCCAGATATCGCCAGCCAGTACTCGTGTTGGCAAAGAAAAATGCGACCGCTGGCATCAAGATGCCGATCGTCACAGAAATCTGCAGGCCCAGACCCAAGATGTTGCGCATGTGAGGCGGCGATAACTCGTTCACGTACGCACCGATTGTACCCGTAGCGACCCCCGACGCAATTCCCGCTACAAGGCGACCAGCAGCGAACATCCAAATGTTGGTAGCCGTCATTTGGACCACAGCTCCAACTATGATGAATGCACAGTTAACGAACAAGACTTTTTGCGACCCCATGCATCGCTAAATCTGCCACAAAGCAGACTACCGAGCATAGCACCAAAAATCCAGGCATTCACGGCAAAAGTCCATTCGAGCTTGGAGTGACCAGGGAACATGAGGCAGGTATTTACTGCCACGGGGCGAGCATTGCAGTCCCTGGTATCGTTGAACTGGGACAGATTGAGCTGCGACGTGGACCAACCACTTTGAAATGGCTGAAGCAAAGGCACAAGAATGCTCGTGTACAGCACCGCATTAGGCCTGATCTGGCGCATGTTGGTGATAGCTTGTGGCATATCGGTAACAGCAGGTAGAGAATGTCCGTTGGCCAAATGGAAAGTGTGGAGCGAAAGTTCCGATAACCTGCGACGGGGCTTTTTTGCCTTGCTCCATGTTGACCGAGACAAATGACTGACGCTGAGGAACGTACAATGTAGCTGAGCAGCTATTGATCCACAATAACTATTTTGTATCACGTGCATTGATAGTCGTATGCACATCGTGTTCTTGTCGATCGTAAAGATTGACGTCGGCATGCGTGCGGGTGAGCTGACACCGTCGACATGGAGGATTGTCAGGCTTTCGCATCCATATAAGTGCGCACATGCTACATCCACGCGAAGCATTAGCCATTTCTGCAACCGTCGGGGTATTTTCCAAAGCCCATGACGGTGTAGGTACGCCTAAAAGCCCAGGTGTGATGCTAGTCGCTTCTGGAGCAACAGTCGAAGCAGAATCGAGAATTCCGACATCATCCATAAGCTCCGTCGGTGCTGACACGCCAGTCCGATTGAAAGCGTCCAAGTCGGTGTCGGTGTAATCTACATATCCAAAAATTACATAAGAAGAAATGACGATAGCAACAACGACTCTAGATTACCCCTACCTTTGGCGATCACAGCTTCCTTTTCGTCGCTTTTAGCCATAGCAGTTGCCAGTGGATCTTGACTGGTATCGAGACTCACAGGAAATCGAAGCTCGTTGGTCAGGTCAACAATGACAATTGGTGTGGGCACAAGCAGCTCCGATTCAGCATTGCCCACTGCGCTGATTTCAGGCGCCATGCTACTTGGACGCCACCTCTGGTCGTTTTGGCCGTCGTTCAGGTTAAGCAGAAATTCCGCACTCTTGATCGCTGCCAACCGGAAAGCCTCACGCTTCTCAACGTGGCTGCCGCTGCCAATTTCGACTCGACCAACAGCAAACGTCCAGTGGTGGAGCCGAGCACCGCAAAAGTAATTCGCTTGCCGAGGCAGTGAAGTCGCACTCGATAGTGACTTGAAATTATTCCACGCGCGGAGAAAAATGAAGCTTAGATCCAAATTATCACCCATTCGTCGTCGGTAATGCCTAAGAGATTTTTCAACCTCGTGCTTCAGTTCACGCCACAAAACAGCCTCGTTTCTTAGAGTCTTGATGGCTTTATCAAGCAGTATTGCCATTGAGGAGCCTTTCAGCTTGAGCCATGTACGACCCTGCACCATTATCGAGAGCTGCACACTTCGCATCTCGATGTGCATATATGGCGAGCAAATATGCTCAATTTTCTTCTTATACCTGAGATACCACTGCAACTTCCGAGGCATCTTCGGTACGTTCGTTACTGGTTCCAGTTGACTTGGTAACTTCTGGATGAACTGTGACAACAAGCCTTGGAGAAAGTACTCGCGAAATGAGAAGACTGCCTCACAGTCGGAATCCGATCTGCTTTGCTCCATATAAGTCGTCTCAATACTGCAAGTGGGTGCTGCAGCGGCAAGTGTGACAATCACAGGGGATTCACCTGGTGACTCTCTTTGTGGTCGGGTCGCTGGTTGACTAGCAGGCAATGCAAAAGCAGCAGAATCGTACCCAATGTCATCAATGCTCCCCCAACATTGGCATAGGTGGTACTTACCGGCCGAGTAGGCACTCCAGGCCGGCATCGTCTCTCTGTTTGTTGTCCATTATTATTTTTCGATTGCATCCGTCCCGAGGAGTCTCTTGCAGTGCTATCAACATCACGGCGTGGCAGGTGAATACACTCTCCGGGACAACGACAAGCTTTTCTTCGTTCAAACGCCATCGGAGGCGACAATGCGCTTTGGTTGAACTCGATTCCGAAGTCGCTCACAGACAAAGTCTATTTGTCCGCTCACCAGATTGTGACTTCGGCCATAATGCTGGATTACGCGATTCATCATGCCTAGGCAATGACGTAACAGAGAGCGAAGAGATCACCACCGGTGCAATCGAAGCTGGCGTGATCCGAGAATACGAGCCTCGCTGCACTGGTGCTGAATCAGCAACGGATGAGCCACGGTTTCCCACTCTTGAGTATGTTTGCAGCCCGTACAACTCAGATTGAGGCGTGTTGGACAGGCCTGGATTCAATGTAGGAGCACCAATTGAATCCAACGGCGAACAATTAACTTCTTGCAAATATCGCCCATTTCCACCTTCGCTTCGATTTCTGATGTCAGGTGTCATGACGACACCAAGTCCCGCTGTCGTCGCTCGACTACCACGTGATCGTTGTTGTTTTCGCTTTTTTGTTGCACATGGATGGAATGAAGTGGCAGTGGGTGGCCTATAAGTGTTTTCAGGTTCAAAATCCACCACCTCAGCAAAACTCACGCGGCGTCGCCTTTTGGTCCCTCGTGCAGTTGCAATAGCTGATTTGTTGGCTACCACGTCGCCACTTTTTGTCCTTGTCACTGGTAGTTGAGGATTGGTTGCTCGCCGCTTTCTTTTCTTGCGGCGCACATTTGGCTGTACTTTGCGACCTCGAGCACTAGCCAGCATTGCTTCGTGGGTGCGCTGGAGCTGTGTCTTGTGACATCGTAGAGATGACTTGGGAGATACTTCTGAAGCGTTAATCAACGACGTTAGTGGTGGAATAGTTGCTGAAGCTACAGGAATCTTTCGCCGAGGAATTGTAAATGACATATTGACGCCTTCATCGTCTTCGCCACCAATAGCACGCGCGCTTGCTTCTGCATTGTGACTCTTCCTTAAATGTGTCATTTCGCTGGGTACGATACGCATGAGTGACGCAGAACTCATTTGTAAATCTCGCCTGATCTTCCTCGCCCTAGAATTGTCGGTGTTTGCCTCGCATTGCAGCTTCAATGCGCGATACCGCTGACAAACAAGACTTCCCTCGCAATAGTTTGCGAACGAATTGTGCAGCACTTTCTGGCAAAGCGGGTTTTGGCACCTGTACCTTGCGTCTTCGTCTTGGACACCGTCCATGTTTTCTGTTTCTTTTCCCGCGCCATGTTCAATTGCTGCAGCTTCTGCCAAGGCTGTTATAATATCTCTTCTGCAGTAGCCACTAACTCGCATGATTGTTGCTTCTGAGATTTGATGCTTTGCGATAAGAACCAGAAGCCAGGTCACTTTCCATCTCAAGAGCACAAATCTGAATCTGTCATCATAGCGAGAAAATGATGCCAAAAGCTTATTGCCCAAACACGAAGAAACTCAAAGCGTGTTGGTTTGTCATGGAGGAGCCGCCTCGCTTAGGAGTAAATGGCTAGCATCTCCTCAATCTCTAAACGGCAGATTGGGCACTTGTCCACTTCTTCACGGGTCGAGCAGGTCTGGCACAGGCACAAATGACGGCAAGGCAGACACAGTATCCTCTTCTCGTTTGACAGACAGATCACGCAGAGCATAAGTTCGTTCTGTTCCTCGGCTTGCCGATCCAACTTTTTCTGCATTTCTAAAGCCTTCTCTTCCTTGGCGGAGCGTACACGACCTAGCGTGGCCTCAAGCAGATGCTCCCAAACTTTTAGTTCGTCCATTTTGTAGCTGGCAAGGGTTCTTGGGGATAGCTGGTTAAGAGCCACGCGAATATCATCAAGGGAGTTAAAGTTGCTCGTCAATGCACCAGCGTCCAAGTGTCCGTGCATCTGCTGGCTCGGGCCTGGACTCCTCACGTCGAACGTTTGCTCTTTCCGCTTCAAACGTTTGCGCAGCATGATCAGCTCTTTCATCAAAGAATCATGGTGATGCTCGTGATCCTCATATCCGTGTAATTGTGACTGAAGTAAGTCGTTCTCAAACAACAAACCATCGCGGTCTCGCTCCACGCGATCCGCTAGCAAATGCAATTTCTGATTATTGTGGCTCAATTGAACAATGCGGCGACGTGCAAGAGCAACTTGCTCTTGCATCTCTCGGTTTCGAATGATAAGGTCCTCGCAATACCTTCGCCACGGCCTCTCGACATCCTCATCACAATTGCTAGGAGCGTCCCAAGGCTGGTCTGAAATCTGGCATGTGTCACGTGCAATAGGCGGTGCCACGGTTAATGATTCTGCTTGAACTTCGCCAGGCGACACAGGTATTTGTGTTGCGGGATTGGTATTACGCATTCCGTCATTCCGCCGAAGCAGCTCGTTTAAAACTGACTGATCCATGAATTTCTCTTCATCAACTGTCTGAAGCTCAAGCACGCTGTCACTATCAAAGCTATTGTCGTCCCCATCTTCATTTTCATCATCACTTGAAAAATGGGTAGCGTATTCTGCTTCCATGCCTGCATCATCCCAGCCAAGTCGCATCATCACGTTGTCGTCACGATCGAGATCATGCTGCTCAGAAACACCAATGCTATCCGAAGACAGATCCTGCAGAGGTGTAGGATTAAATTGCACATATTCGTGCGGGCAGTTACCAACCCATTCATCTGCATCACTACTATCCTCATCACTGTCACACGACAGGCGCTGCTGTTGATTAACACTGGACAAATTTCTTCCCATGTTTGAGCGGAACATCTCAGCTCTTTCGCTGTTGAGGGCCTCAAAGGTAGAGCCATTGGCCGCGAACGGAGATGACAATACGGCATCATGCGACCGTCGACGTTCGTCGGCGGGAGATTTCACCTGATACTGCCGGAATAGGTTTCCCTGATCCTGCCGAAAGGACCTCTGCCCCATGTTAATCCATCTACCGCTAACGCACAACTCTTTGCCATTTCAGGGTCGTCAAATTCAAGAAAAGCATGCCCCTTGGTACGACCGGTGGAGCTTGCTGACGGAATCACCACTTGAATAGGGTCGCCAATCATACAGAACAGATTGCAGGACAACATTTCCATTAACTCCTCTGTTCGATCCATTGACACTTTTGGCAAGTTCGTCAGCACGCAAACGCTGTTGAAGCACGTTCCTGGGCGTGCATTTCCGAATTCGAACTGAGCCATATCAAAAACCGGCCACTTGAAAGGAAGAAAGGACCGTAGCTCCAAGTTGTGGGAATCTTGGCTTACGGTACCGGCTTCCCAAATCTCGTGCGTAGGGTCAACCGGTGACATCCAACTTTCTGCAGCGTCGTCGATTCCATTTATCACATCAACATGTGCGTCGCACACCATTTTCACCAATGACATGAAAATATCCACATATGCCAACTCGCAGTCGGAGTCGTAGTGATCGATCTCGAGTACACCAGCCTCTAGTGCGGCGTGTGTTATGCTCTCCCGAAAACTCAACTTGATCAGATTACCCAGCATGGCGTTTTTTATGGCACGAGCTTTCGCCGCGTTAATAACTCGATTTGAAGCATCCATCACCTCACCTTGCTCCAGTTCCAATCCGCGCTCAATAGGGGTTCCTTCAGAATCCATCTCGTCAAAATCTTCGCTCTCACTATCGTCATCGATATGGCTTTCTTCGTTCTCTCCATCCACTCTAAATGGTAGCTGCTCAGCTGCATGAGCTTGAGCAGAAGACACACGGGCGGCGTTGTTATGCTGCACAGAAGACACGAAAGCTTCATCACGAGCAGGATAAGCAACATCTTGGTTACTCCGAACCTCCGTGCCATTAAGGCTCTCTGTTTCAGTGTTTTCATCATCCACTTCGTCTTCGCTGTCTTGATCATCACTACTTAATGTGCTGTCTTCGTCATCATCAACTTCCACACGCGTATACTGCGTTGGCAATAATTCATTTCTTATCTGCGCAGATACAGTCTCCATCGCCTGAGACTGTTGCCTCATTGAGACTTCTTCAGAATGCTCTGCTCGATCTACTGCCGTCCATAGTCTAGCCGTACGAGCGATCAATGTTCTGATTTCAGCAGCTTCACTCTCGATCTCCCCTGCAAAGTTTCCAGCAGTCGTCTGACCTTCACCCTCCGCACTCTCCACTTCACTAACTGTGCTGTTATCTCCAGCTATTACACCATCATAATAGCCAGAAACAATAGTAAGTTTCTCACTCTATCCACTAAATAAGGCCTGCCAACTCACTGCTCTGCTGGCTCTGGTTCTCCCCACTAGACGAGCGTCTGGCCCTGCGTCTCGTCCGCTGCAGCAGCTGGTGCTGACTCCTAGAGTGCCAGGCTCTCTTCCCTCTGCTCTGTGCTTCAGCATGGGGCTCAAAGCCAGCGAAATCTGGTGGCTGAGGCTGCGACCTTTGGCCGTCGCTGGCTTCGTCGTCGCTCTCTGTTTTGTCCAGCGAGAACTGCGTCGCAGAGCTAGGAGCGCGCTCATCCTCCTGCTGGTTGGAAGCTGGAGCGACGGCGTCCGGAGGCGGCTGTGGCGTCTGCTGTTCGATGCGCATCGCCACCGGAGACCGCATGGACCTGTCACTGACCTTTGGAGGGCGTTTGTGAAGCGAAATTTGAGAATGAGAGCGAGATTTTTAGACAGGTGTGTGCGGGATCGCCTTGAGATCTCGAAGATGCTATTACTGGGCTCGTATGATGCTTGTAGCGCTGGATACAGCTGCTGGAAGGACTCGGGTGACGTTGAGAATGCGCGCTAGCTTTTGAAACCAACGCGCCCTTTTCAAGATTGCAGTGTGTACCATCCAGCCATAAAGTATTAGCCAGCTTACAAATTGGACGATTAAATCGAGGGTGTACATTTATTTTGCGCTCTCATGTTGACGTCCAAATACAATTCAATGAATTGCGTCACAACTTGAATTGCTAAAATGCAATTCAAATCGGCGCACACCATTTCTTTGGATCGCATCGCTGGAGTACAGTTTGCATAGCAAGCCAAGGAAAAAGAGCGAAGCGTTCGCCTTGGTCTTCTGTTCGGTCTTTTCATCGACCCCAGGCGACCTCCACCCACCCTCCGCTCACTCAACCAGCGCTCGAAGGTTCTCTCCACAGACTTGCCGTGTTCGAACCGCAAAAGGTGCGCAGAACAGGAAGAAAAACTCGCGGTGATCGTGTTTTGTACGGTAATACAGTAATTTATCTTAAATTGAGTGTGTTTTTGTGCTTTTAGCCTTTTAGGACAAAAGTACGATGGAAGCTATTGGCCAGAAGCTGCTGGACTTCTCGCAGCCCTTCGATGTGGCGGCGCTGGACCAAGTGGTGCAGTGCATGAACGACCCCAAGAGTCCGCACCAGCGGGTGGCCAACCAGATCATGGTGGCGCTGCAGGAGCACCAGGACTCGTGGACGCGCGCCTCGGACATTCTGGAGCAGTCCAACAGCGTCCAGACCAAGTTCTTCGGGCTGCAGATCCTGGAAGACGCCATCCGCTACCGCTGGAAGATCTTGCCCAAGGACCAGCGCGAAGGCATCAAGAGCTACATTGTTGGCAAGCTGCTGTCCATGTCATCGAACGAGTCGACGCTGCACGGCCAGCGCATGTTCGTCAACAAGATGGACCTTGTGCTGGTGCAAGTGCTGAAGCACGAGTGGCCGCAGAATTGGCCGTCGTTCATCACGGATATTGTCAACTCGAGCAAAACGTCGGAGGTCTTGTGTGAGAACAACATGACAATTCTGAAACTGCTGAGCGAAGAAGTGTTTGACTTCTCGAAGGATCAGTTGACGGAGCAGAAGACCAAGACGCTGAAGGAAAGTCTGAACCACGAGTTCACGCAAATCTTCCAGCTTTGCGAGTTTGTGCTGAACAAGTCGACACACGTTCCGCTGCTCCAGATTACGCTGCAAACGCTGCTTCGATTTTTAAGCTGGATTCCGCTTGGTTTCGTCTTTGAGACGGATCTCATCAAAATTCTTGTCACAAAATTCCTGGCGACGAACGTCTTTCGTAACGATACTATCAGCTGCCTGAGTGAAATTGCTCAGTTGCGCGATGTTCCTGAACAGTACAACAACGTGTACGTCCAGCTGTATATGGGTGTTCTCAACGAAGTGGGCAAAATTCTACCCCTGGAAGTTCGTTCACGCCTTTTTGGGAGCAGGACGAAGTGTACGTGCAACGTCTAAGCATTTTCTTCACGAGTTTTTTCCGGTACCATATTCAAGTGATCGAACGACCGATTTCGTCACCAGGTGATGAGGCGCACCAGGCGCTCCTGGCGGGTTTCACGTACCTTGTGTGCATTGCTGAGGTGGACGACGATAGCATTTTCAAGATTTGCCTGGACTACTGGCATTTCTTCACGCGCGACTTGTACACGGTAGACCAAAATCAAATGAACCCGCTTGCAGGTTTCCAGAATGCAGGTAAGAGCCGTCGCGAGCTCGTGTCGCCGGTGATGAACCGTGTGCGCCACGTGATGATCTCGAAGATGGTGAAGCCATCGGAGGTATTGATCGTCGAGGACGAAAATGGCGAGATTGTACGCGAGACGACCAAGGACACGGAGGCACTGTCGCAATACAAAACTATGCACGAGACTCTCGTGTACCTTACGCACTTGAACTATGACGACACGGAGACGATTATGCTGGAAAAACTTACAGCTCAGGTTGAAGGTACAGAATGGTCGTGGAACAACTTGAACACGCTGTGCTGGGCTATTGGGTCGATCTCTGGTGCTATGAGCGAGGAGAATGAGAAGCGGTTCTTGGTAACGGTGATCAAGGATTTGCTCGGTCTGTGCGAGATGAAGCGAGGCAAGGACAACAAGGCCGTTGTCGCGTCGAATATTATGTATGTTGTCGGTCAGTACCCACGCTTCTTGCGTGCACACTGGAAGTTTTTGCGCA
This sequence comes from Phytophthora boehmeriae, assembly GCA_011947355.1. Classification (NCBI taxonomy): domain Eukaryota; phylum Oomycota; class Peronosporomycetes; order Peronosporales; family Peronosporaceae; genus Phytophthora; species Phytophthora boehmeriae. Next base: position 660,450 of record JAAVTJ010000185.1, read on the forward strand.
CGGTCGTGAACAAATTGTTCGAATTTATGCACGAGCTTCATCCCGGCGTTCAGGATATGGCGTGTGACACATTTCTCAAGATTGCCCAGAAGTGCCGGCGTAAATTCGTGGTTCTGCAGAGTGGTGAAACGCGGCCGTTCGTGGAAGAGTTGCTCGAGGAACTGCCTCGAATCGTGTCGGATCTAGAGACTCACCAGGTTCACACGTTCTACGAGGCCGTCGCATCCATGCTGGCTGCTGAAAATGATGCTGGTCGCAAGGAGGTGCTTCTTGGCCGCTTGATGAATCTTCCTAATGAGGCCTGGAAGTCAATTATGTCCCAAGCGTCTCAGGACGTGAACATTTTGTACGACAGCCGGGGTATCAAGGAAATTGTGAAGATTATTCGTACTAACGTGAGGGTGTGCAAGGCCATTGGACCCAACGGATTTAATTCGCAGATGGGCTACATTTTCCAGGACATGCTGAATGTGTACGTGGCGTATACACAGCGTATCGGAGGTATGGTAGAGCAGGGTGGAGAGATTGCAGTAAAGACCTCAGAGGTGCGGTCGCTGCGCAGTGCCAAGAAGGAAAGCTTGCGTCTTATGGATGCTTTTGTGGAACACACTGCGGGTGACGACTCGTCGCGGCAGTTCGTGGCTACCCACTTTCTGCCCAAACTGCTGGAGACCATTCTCTCGGATTACCAAAACACAACACCCTCCGCCAAGGAGTCGGAGGTGCTGAGCTTGCTGGCAACCAGCATCAACAAGTTGAAGAACATTATCGCTCCTACAGTCCCCATGATACTCGAGGCGGTCTTCGAGTGTACGTTGCAGATGATCACAAAGAACTTCGAGGACTTCCCGGAGCACCGTGTGAATTTCTTCAAACTTCTTCAGGCAGTAAATGACTTCTGCTTCGAGGCTCTGTTCAGCATCCCGCAGGAGCACCAGAAACTGGTTGTGGACTCTATCATTTGGGCTTTCAAGCATACGGAACGCAATGTTGCAGACACGGTATGGAAGAGTAGAGTTCGAAAGTGGTACGAGAAGTGTAACACTAACTGTTTTATTGTTGATTGCAACTAGGGTCTCGCCACGCTGTTCGCACTGCTACTCAACATCCAGGAAAACCCACAGATCGCCGCCGGTTTCTACCGCTCGTTCTATTTGCTGCTGCTGCAGGACATCCTTGCTGTGCTGACCGATCGGCTTCACAAGTTCGGCTTCAAGCTCCACGCGGCCATCTTGCGTCACATGTTCTCCATTGTGGAGAACAACCAGGTTGCAGTACCTCTGTGGGAGTCAATGCCTAACGCTGCATCAATGCCCGCCGGCCAGACAAATTCGGTACGTTGCTGTATTGGCGCGAGCAGCTATTGGCCATGGAATCATGCTAATTTTCTATTCGGTTTACTAGGCGTTCCTCAAAGATTACGTAGCCAACTTGATTGGCACGTCATTCCCCAATCTGTCGCGCGCCCAGGTTGTGGAGTTCGTTGTAGGCTGCTTTGATATGTCCAAGGACCTGCCGACGTTCAAGAAGCATTTGCGCGACTTCCTCGTAAACATCAAGGAGTTTGCTGACCAGGATAATGCAGAGCTCTTTTGGAAGAGAATCTAGCACGGACGCAGCTGCAGGAGAAACAGGACTTGGCTGCGAAGCTTGCAGTGCCCGGTTTGGTGAACCCGAACGAGCGCCCGGACGAAATGGCGGATTTGTAGGCGGAGACTGGTAGGAAAACCAAGACCAAAGAAGCAACATGCAGAGAGATGCAGAGAAGCTGCGACTTACGTGGGACTACAGTCAAGTGGAGGACGATATTGGTTGCAAAGTGATATGTTTTTCCATTTGTTTCCTCCTTTCAAAAAAATGGTCCACAATATATCAGGGTCTAACAACATGGTCCATACCACGACGTCTTATTCGTAAATAAACTATCCATACTTGAAATACAATACTATTTCAAACCAATAACCAAACGTTTTTTCAACTCTCAACCAATCATTTCTTACCGTTCAACCTCTCACATCTGTAATATTAAAAACTGTTCACCCTGGAGGACCCCGTAGTACGAAACCGTGGAGCAAGAGGCCATGGGCGACAGAGGCGTACGAACGTCGCTCTACCCCATGAGTGCGCGTAAGTCCGCGCCCTCATCGGCCGGCGGCGTCAACTCTCGGCGTCTAGCAGCCGCTCGCGCCTCTCGCCTCCGAGAAGAGCGGCACTTAGCTCAGCAATTAGAGGAAAAGGCGAAAAAGGAGGTGAATATGTGTGGAAATCCCTTTGTGGACAGATTTTGGCCAATCGCTACGCCAAATTCTGCGAGGAACGCGTCATGTGTCAGCGCTACCGAGCGTTGAAGATCCAGTGCCAAGCTAACCAGCAGGCGGAGGACGAGGAGGACGAGCGGCCGCTGTCGTTGTTAAGGAGGAAGAAAAAGAAGAAAAAGACAAAGTTGAAATAAAGCAAAAAGAAAAGGAGGGCACTGCTGAGCCATTTGCCATCCCTCGGCGGAAGCTCAGCACCAAGAAGAGGCATCAGGTGGAGGAACATTCTGGTTCTGTGACGGACGGAGAAGAGACCAATTCGACGGGTCTAAGACGTAAAAACTTGTTGAAAAAGAAGAAATTGGTTGAAAGACTGGAGGAATTGGACGAACAACAGGAGGTCAAGAAGGACAAGAAAAAATACAAACGAGCGCGAGAAGCGCTTAGCGCTACTTTGGGCTCTTCGAGTACATCGACGAGTAATGATCCAAGCAGCCAGGCATCTCCGGTGTCATCTGACGATGAACCTTTAATACAACCTAGTGGCAAAAGGAATAAAATCCGTGATTCTCGTCTACGACGAGGGTCACGGGAGACAAACAGTGACGCAGAAGGGAAATCAGGAATGGAAGTTGGGCGATCGAAAAGGCGACGATTAAATCGGCAAATTAGCGCTGATGATGTATTGATGCGCTCAGCATCGTCATCTCCTATTCCGGCTGCCACCGCTACGCCGTCAACAACAGCATTGTCATCTGACGGATCCTGGAAAATCCCACGCTCACGTGCTGCTCGTCCAACCACAGCAGCACAGGCGATAAAGAGGATGGGCGTCGAACCTGTGCCTCTCGGTGTTTCAAACCAATCCGTAAATTTCGCTGGCGGCGGACGGTACGTTCAGAGTGGAAATCGATCTGGTGCACAATCAACGCGCATGATCGATGCACGACCGCAACCCAACAAGACTAAGTTTGTATCATCCAAGCCGACGATATCACCAGTCGGTACAAGTGCATCAGCATCTTCCTCAAATGCTCCTTTCAGACCCACACCGCCGACGATTCCTTCTGCGCCACCACAATCGTCGCCTCCACCACAGCCCCCGCTGCCGTCTCAAGCGCCACCACATACCCCGTCACTTCCTCCACCAATGCCCCAGCCTATGGCGCCTGCTCGAACTGTTACGCCCTCATCGTCCCCAGTGAGGCAAGTAGTAGCAGAATCTGATGTCGTGCCTTCGTCTAACGCAACACCGGGCACAACAACAGTAGCTTCAAGAATGACAGTAACGACTACTGATGCGAATGGTAAGAGGCGAATCTCTGCCTCGGATTATTTGAAGAAAATGAATCGTGGACGGCAATCAGGAGCACGAGGAGATCTGGACCAGTCACGTGCGCCTTCGCTTGGGCGCTCTAGCGGTTTGACTGACGAGCACAGTTCTGGCTTCCCACCTATACCAACTGCGTCTTCAAGCTTTCCTAGCAGACCTCCCAATGACGATCGTAATGATTGGGTGCCGCCACCTCCTCCTACTTCTTCCGTAGATTTTCGTATAAGAGACTCGTGCCGTCCCTATGCAGAAAATAGGGAGCAGTATCCACACCAGCAAGCGACTTACAATCACGGTGGAGGAAGGATGAACCATCCAGGTGGATATGTAAACCGAGGACGTTCCATGAGTAACGGATATACGACGTGGTCACCTCCGCGCGACTACTACCCCCGCGGCCGCAATCACCATCGTCGTTCAGCACGAATGCTCATGTTGGCAGGGGAAGCTACGAATACGATGCGGATGCGCATTTCAGCCCGCATTCCTCCCCGCCGGACCAGTCGTACTGGAGAGACCAGCCGCGCAGTGAGCTCCCACACCAACGCCCACCACCTTACAATGGGCCGGGACGGATGGAAAACGAACGCGGCAACTCACAATTCACTCCCTACCAGCGGCCTGAACGGATAGAAAGGGACCGGGATTCTGGTGGTGCTGACGAGGATGAGGACATGCCAATTTTTTCGTATCACGAGGCGTTCACATCACGTTTGTTGTCGATATTCATCGACAAATTTCCCCACGCATTGGAGGCCGTACGTAATGTTACGAAAAACCACGGAAGATGATCTGGTATGTCCAGTATGTCGAGCGAATTGAGAGGCTTTGCAAGCCGCACGATGTTCAAGTGAAGTTTCAGGGCATGAAAGCAACAGTGATGGTATACGGTCGCGAGTGGCTCACTTTGAAGGGACAATCGACAGTTGCCTTGCACATGGAGGTCATTAAGCATTTACTGGATGAGGCATTGACTTGGCGCCAATTGAGGGAGGAGGCAGAGGGTGCTTATAAGCATTATCGAAGCATATATCAAGACCAAACAAAACTGAATATCGCGTTTCTGCGCGCGTGGAATGATATTAAGCGCGAAGGAAAGCTATCGTTAGCGCGCCAGGCAAATTATTTTTGCGGCGCACGCTTGCACCACTGGAACTTTGTGGTTGGCAAGGTAGAAATTGGCAGTGGGAGTCACGAAGACAAGCGTGAGGCTTTTCGCTTGGCGACAATTAGTGCGTTGGATTTTTGTTGAGCCTTGGTCGGCTAAGGCAACGTCAAGACGAAGGTTTTAGCGAAGTTAGGCAGACGCGCCCCTCGGAATCTGAGGAGCTGAGTGCGAGGGAACAGCGTCCTAGCGAAAGCCGCGATTCATCTGTTGATAACAGCGCGCGCGAATTGCCTATTAGCGAACATACAGATACTCCCTCTACCGGACCGCCATCATCACCTGTCACTATTGAACGCTCGAAAAACAACAATGTGGCGGTTATACCGAGTACAGACACCAGCAACAGTAGCCACGAGACTGCCACTTCTGCAGAGCAAAGCGATCCAGGCGAAGAGATGAGCATCAGCGGTATGTTTGTGCGTATGTTTCTTTGTTTGTACGAAGCTGCGACTATGATGGCAGAGGGCAAACAATCACCTTGCAGTGCTTAATCAACTAATTATTATTGTTGTCTGTCGCTATATAGATGGCAGTGACGTTGACATATCAAGTGTACCGAATATGCCGAGCACAACCGCGTCGACGCTCGCTACCCCCGCTCCGGCTCAGCCTACCACGGCGCCGAGCCCTGTCGTTGCTTCTACTGCACAATTTGCAATATCTGCTCCTACATTAAATAATGCTACAGGACCATCTCCTTCGTTGGGCACAGCTACTACCAAGACTGCAGTGGGAACCCCGGTGGCTGCCCCATCTACCGAATTAGGCAAGAAGTTCACGTCTGCCACCAATGAGGGCATATCTGCACTTGATGTTACCAAGAAGGATGCGGTTGATACTTCACGGCGGTGCATGATGTGCGAAATGATTCGTATGCGAAAACCGGATGGCGAACGCTGTTTACGCTGCCAGCAAAATGACGCAAATTGTCAGGCCCGCACAGTACCTGGCGCTTGATGTTGTCACCACTGATGCGTTTTTATGGCTGCACGTTTGTTATGCCAGCACACGATCTTCTACCTCGTTACAAGATCGTGAAAGGGCCACGTCTAGACTGTTCTTCGGTCACAAAGCGAGACAGGACAATTCGTAAGACAGGTATGCGTTGCGGTTGTGACCGAGAATACTATTTAAAATGAAGTTGTTGGCGTGCACGCCATGTTGTGCTGTGGACTTTAACGGTGCCTTCGTTGCGCAAGGACATAGGTCAAGTAGTGGAAGCTCTTCAAGATGAGCTCAACCATGCGCTTGCTCAAGCAGATCGTCCATTTCCCAGATCATGATGGCACCTTCCGAACCGACTGTGACGATTTCGTAGCGGTCCGGCGAGATCTTCACGGCGTTAATGGCCTCGCTGTGACCACGACCGATGGCGACGGTCTCGCCATTGTCGTAGTGCCAGACCCTGAGCAAGCCATCGCGGCCGCCTGTGGCAAAAAGCGTGCCACTTTGCTCAATGTCCATGGCTAGTATCTCGTGGTCTGCTGCTTCTTCGAGAAAGCGAATGGCCTCGCCGTCGTAGGCGTCAAAGTAAGTGATACGTCGATCAGAACCGCATGTGAGCAGCTGACTTTCGTCCGGGTGATAAAGTACTCTGCGAAATACAGTGGATGCAAACATGGCCTGTGTTCGCACGAAGGTCTCAAGGTTCCACACGATGCATGATCCGTCCGACGACGCACTCACACAAGCAGTGCAGTCTTGCACGACCTGGATAGCGTTCACAGGTCCGCGGTGTTCCTTTAGTGATGCTTCCATTGTCTGCCGCGACGGAGTGATCCGCCACACACGCACTCGACCATCTTTGCCGCCAGTGATCAGCCTCCACTCGGACGCTGAAGATGAAGAGGACGAAGGCCCAGAAGAAGTCGGCGGGCAGACAGCGATGGCTGTCACCGACTCATTGTGTGCGTCTTGAATGACGAATTTCAATTTCCCACTTTCAGGATAAAAAGCCCGTACCTTGCCGTCATCCCAGCCACTGACCACTAGTCCACCGTCACGGGTGAGGTCTACGCAGTTGCATACGAGGTTAGGCACTTGCACCCGCAGAATTTCTTGACAACGGTATGCGTTCCAGATTCGAATGTCGGTCTTGGCACAAGTGAGAAACAAATGCGAGTTTTCAGCGGGACTTCTCATCGTCGAGCTGGGGAATACCACATCGTTGATCCCGCTGTAATGACAAGTTGAACGCAGCACCACGCGCAACCCAGTTGTACTTCCGGCACTTGCGGGCCGGTGTGCACTATTGTTGGTGGTGGGTTTGTCGGTAAGTTGAAATTGATACATATTTGAGTGGTTAGTGCCCACGTAGAAATCGCCGTATCTCCCTTCGCTGATGGCTGTCACGCCTCCCATCAGCTTCTCCATGCATGCTGTAGGTATGGGATTGGTCTTCGTTCCGTCCGAGGCAAAACTCGCTGTGCCTAACTTGAGCACAGCCACGTTACCATCGCCAGCCCCAAGCAGCACGAAGCGGCGATTTTCTTCATCGTCATGCACGATTAGCGCCACCACGCCCTGACTGAAGCGCTCCTTGGTTGTGCGGCTATAGCGTGGCTTATGCGTACCAACGGGCGGGAACATGCAGTTGGGTTTGGTGAGGTCGCAGTCCAGTATAACCTCCAGCAAGTCTCCAGTTTTGGTGCCGCAGTAAGCTACTTTGTCATCGGGTGATACGCCAATGCACGTGACGATGCGTTTGAGGTTGCCCACGTTGGCGCGCAACGCGTGAAACTTTCGGCCTTTCAGGTCCACGCGCCACACTGTGATGTTGTAGTTGCCTCCTGTGACTAGCAGCTCGTCGTTGACTTCCCGGTTGAAAGAGGTGACCACAAGCGTCGAGTCGTCCCCGGACGGTGTGCCGCAAATTGGCTCGCCATTCGTCATGTTCCAGCATACAAGTGCATTGTCATCTTGACCGCCAACTGTGAAAAGAAAACTGTCCCTGGCTGAGAAGGCAAGTGCTTGCACTTTACCCATGTGCAGCACGAGACGGAACGTCACATCACTGTCGCCGTGGTCGGCATCAGCACCACCGTCTGATGCATCGAGTCTTGCCGTGGCCTCAGCAAGATCCCACACCAGCACAGGAGCTTTATTGCCACGACTTTTGCTTTGTTGACCGGACGCAAGTTTTGTCCCGTCGTTCGAGATCGCCAAACAGGTGATCACGTCTGAGTGGCCTCGCAAAAAGCATTGGGTGTTGCGCTTGATGTCTTTCACCACAACTGCAAGACCGAGCGAATAGATGAGGAACCTGCCATCAGTCGTGTAGATGAGCGTGCCGGGGTATGTTCCTGAGATGCAACAAGTACTACGTCAAACATCACGCGTGACAAGACCATCAGGAAATGAACAACAAGTTGACACACATACCATTGTACCCAATGACGCGACGTAGCTTCAATTCTCGGGTGTCGGCCATGACTATGTTGAAAGTGTACGATTGCGTCTATAGCGGTGCGTGAGGAGTGAGTGCTCCTAGGTTTCCTTTGCTGTGAAAAGGCGACAGCAGGGGTTTCACAACGTGAGGGCCGAAATATCCTCGCGTACAATCTCGCTCATGAATATTTATTTTGCAGCAATAATCCAGGACCTAACAGTTGCTGTTGCTGGGACGACGGGCCTTCTTGAACTTTTTCCTAAGGCTCCGCTTTCGACTGAAGGCGTTCTCCAGCGTGGAGGCGCCGGCCTCGCGGATCTTGTCCAGAACAAGACTATTCTCTATTGACTCGATGCTCGTCACGGCACCAGTCGTGTCCGCACGACCTGTGCGGCCGATGCGATGCAGGTAACTAACGACGTCGTTGGCAAATTCAAACTGGATGACATGACACACCTTGGTGGTATCTAGACCTCGTGCAGCGATGTCAGTGCAGATGACGATGAGATCCTTGTCAGCCTCAGTGTCGCTGTCGAGGCGCCTTAGAAGATGTTGTCGTTGTGCTCGCTCCACATCTTTGTGGAAAACAGAACAAATTGTCATTCCTTTCTCCATCTGCAAAAAGTCGAACAGTGCGTCGGCACTCGCGATCGAGTTGGTAAACACCAACGTCTTCTCATGTGATGTCACAGTCGGTTGGCCGCTCTCACCATTAGAGGACGTCAGAATCTGGTACAAAAGCTCACAGCGGGCGTGCTGCTCATCTACGAACTCGCCTGTCGCCATGAACTCCTGGAGATCGTGCGAGTGGAGCGTCAACTTTGGAAGTGTACGATGGAAGCCCTGCATTTTGGTCGCAACATTAGGCGTCAGTAACGCGAAGCACAGCCAAGTGTGCATGTTACCACATGACCATGACGAGATATAATAATCACTGTACCTTAGTCACTGCGAATACAGCCTCCGGGAACTTGTAGTCGATGTAATTCCGTACCGAGCGCTTACCATAGTCAGGGATTGTCGCGTACAATTCAAAAACAGCAAAGCAACACAGCACACGACGCCATCCAGATCGGTTAAGGAAAAGCATCAACATCAACGGCATACCAAAACAAACATTCCTAAAAGCATTGACGGAAAAGAGGATATTGCACTGAAGATGGTCTGGGTGCGTTCTGTCGAGATTTTTCGTCGCAAACGTTGTGAACCTGGTCATCCCCGCATCGATTCAGCTCCGGTCTCAGCAAGGGTTGGTTTCGAATCGTCGCTAGAATCTGTTTGGTCTCTCTCTCGAATCCTCCACTGAGCAGCATATCCGCTTCATCCACGACCACCATCTGCGTGAACGCAAAATCTCGTGGCTTCGTGGCACGGAGCAGTGCCCCGGGGTGGCAAACACCAACGGACATGCTCGACTTCCATGCTGCCCCAACGTTTGCCTTGACGACGACAAATTCACTGCAAGACGCGCAAGCTCCGGGTCCACCTGGTGCAGTACTGCAGCCAATTGCCGCACCAATTCCTGAGACGAGGTGAGCACCAACGCCGCTGGGAGTTTCAAGTCACTGACAGGCAGCGGATTCCGTCGGAGCTGCTCAATTACTGGCAATAGGAAGGCCAGCGTCTTCCCGCCGCCCGTCTCAGCTGCGACTACCACGTCTTGACCCTTGAGAATGGATGGAATCGCCTTGCACTGAGCAGCTGTGGGGGTCGCAAGCCCCAATTGTGCCAATTGGTCGGTTAGAGAGCTACTGAGACCCAATGAATGGAAAAAGCGGTTCACTGGAACGGGGAGACAATTTGCAACATTTAAGGAGAAGCTGGAACGATGAGGAATTGTCTGGGCGATGGTTGACGCTCGCAGACGATAGCGTAGCGACAGCATTGTGCTGATTGCAAGAGTGCGATGGATGGAGGACAATGGAGTGGCGGGATTGGTGGAAAACGACAAATTTCAATATTGACCAATGACGCTTGCGATGAAGAATATCACTTTATTATTTCGCACTACAGGGATCCAAGCTATGCGAACACGTAAATCATTGCATACCAATTGGTCAAGATCAAGGAAAACCGGATGTGCGGTCGATCGAGTTGTTAAGCGCTTGCTGTAGGTACTCGCGCTCGGAAGAGGCATTAAAAACGACACTAGTATTGCAACGCTCTCACACCGGTAGGCAACAAACGACCCAAGAAAATATGGGTAGATTCATCCTTAGCAACTACTCGCGAGTCGTCGCAGTCTTGTAGCGTTCTAGTGCTGCAAGACTGCTACGTCGAATCGACAGAACCGCTAGCACTTCCCACATTCGGCATTTTTTGCTTTGCATAACGTGGGTACAGACTTGATCTGGAGCAGAATTGATCTGAAGACAGACTGAGTGCTTCGTACCTGTATCAGCAGTGGAAACTATTGTAGTTTCCACCGCATGTATGCCTTTAGAACGGAACGACTATAAAATATCATTAAGTATTGATTACTTGTGGTGGATAGATAGATCGCAGGTATTTTTGTAGTTGAAGTGTCAACCATATTGTAGTGGACCCAGTGACGGAGTGAGCCGAAGGGTCGCAGCCAGCAGCGTCATCGACTTGACAAGTGATTAGTGTGCAGTAGTGTACCGCAATGGCAGCGAGGCCGTAGTCGGTGGCGGCAAGGCGCAGTGGAGACTGGCGTTACCGGAGAAGGAGGAGCTGGCGCACGACAGGATCGGCAAAGCATGAATCAAGGGCCAGAGTGGTAGCAGGCGAGTGAGATGGAGGCCAGTGCAGACAAGGAAGACGACGAAGACCAGAGCGACGGAGCAAGGACCAAGGAGCAGCTGTAGGTAGATGAGTAGGTAGGAGAGCTCCTGCCGACCGGTCCGGGTCGACGATCTCTCAGTTACGATTTGGCCGGGAAGAGGTTAAGTTAAGTAACTAATACACGCGTTGTATTCGGGTCCTGAGGAAGGACCGAGTGCACCCAAACAAGGAGACGTACGGCTTTGCGGAAAGCTACTCTAGGTGAGTGAGCAGGACGTGTAGGGTAGACGGTGGCAGACACCAGGGCGGACGTGCAAGTAGAGGACGGGGACAGCGGAGTAAGACCGCTGGGGACGCCCGAGGTCGTATGTGACCCTGGAGATGTCCGTGTGTGACACCTGGTCGGAGCAAGTGTCCGAGTGTGTTCGTGGGTGCTTGTGCGGAGGGCCAAAGGGTGTGATGTATGTGTATATGCATGTGAGTGACGTGGAATCCTTGCGGTAGACAGCCAACAAGCCGTCCACGCGGTGAGGTGCCGATAACGTCTACACCCGAGTCGTCTCTATAGGGCAATGCTATTCATTAGGCGAATGGTACCCCGCCGTCATTAGGGGACGGTTTGCATGTCGAAGTGCCTGTCTGTTTTTAGAGTTTCACCATCTGCCTGCCTGTTCGTCCGCAAGCCGTTCACATGGTGGTCATACAGGGGCCTTCTGCGTGAATGGCCTGAGAGAATGCACCTTCCGAGCTAGGTTCCCTAGTGGCACGAGCCCTGTGCCACCGAAGCGCGAGAGAGAAAGAATTAGTGCCACTGAGGGTGTCGGCAAAAGAAGAGGAGATGAGAGTCACCGAGAGTGTGGACAAATTATGCTAACATTAGTGGTTTACTGTGTCCGTTGTAGACGGGATGTCTACACCGACTAGTACGGGACCCATTGGAGGGGTTTCAGCAAGAGACGAGAGAGCGCAGCGTCGCTCTGGGTCGCGTCCGGGGTCAGGAGCTTGACCGGCGACGAAGAGAGCAGGAGCGACGACTGCAACGGTCGACACGGGCGATGGCGGCTCGGCAGCGATCACAACGGCAGACATTCGGGTCGCGACGGGAACGACACCGACAGGAGCCACAGGGGCCTCAGGCTTTGGTGACGATGAGGTGAGAGGTCCTTTGATAGCCGTGTTGTGATGGAGGAGACGGTGACGTCCGTGATGGCGACAGTGCCGTACGTGGTGGAGGAGACGGCAACGGTGGCCGAGGGGCACCGACGCTGGGAGCAGGCCATCCAGGGTCTGGAGGAGCTGGGACGCCTGACGTGCCGTCGGTATCTGCGGCAGCAGCAGCGGCACCGGCGGTGGTCTACAGCAGACCAAAAGAGTTGAAGATTAGCAAGTTCCAGGGTTTGGACGGCAACGTGCCAGTGGGTACCTGGTTACGGTCGATCCAGACGGAGATTTGCCAGCAGGCAACGTCGCAGAAGATAACTTGGACGGAGCATGAGCTGTTTTTCGCGGTGGCGTCACATCTGGAGGGTGACGCGCTGCGATGATACGGCACCATCATGGACACGCTGGCGCCTGAAGAGGAGACGCTGGACACGCTGGCGAGGCTGCTCAGGGAGCAGTACGCACAGCAGAGAACGGACCCGGAGGTAGTCGGGCAGCTGAACGCGAGGCGACAGATGAGGGGCGAGCGGCTGGTGAGCTACGCTCAAGCCCTCCGCGACATAGCGGCAGATCAGAATCTGGGGCAGCGGTGGCTGGTGAGCGCGTTCCATCGAGGAATGCACAACCCGGGAGCGGCAACCATTCTACGAGGCTGGAGACCGGCCACACTGAGTGCAGTAGTGCAGAACGCGGTCTTCCAGGTCGGAGAGTACGGAGAAGGCCAGGAGGTCGGCCTTGAGGCAGCCATGGCGCTGCAGGACGCGAGGGCGCCAGCGGGACTGTCGCCGCTGGTGGCAGACCCCGCGGGAGTCGGACAGGAGCAGCTGGCACTTACTGGAAACTTGGCGAATTCGGTAGTGACAGGGCGAGAGGAACTGGGTGCAAAGGGCCCCACCCAACCACCACGGTATGATACTGACGGAAGATTGGTATCAGGAGGCGTTACAGGAGCCCCTGATTGGCTGAAACCGGGAACGGCTCGTACCGCCTGGTTATCGACTGGTACCGGTTGGTACTGGTAGGGCAGCTGAAACTATGAATAGCGCTTCCCCAGCGCATACGGGTTTGGGCACCAGGCGGGTGCCAAAACGAGAAGGTGGCGGCCAAGGAGGAGACCGACAGGGTAAGGCCATGAGGATGGCAGGTCAAGGTTCCGGTGCGAGCGGCAGTGGTCTCGGGCGTTACGGCCCCGTGCAGCCACTAGAGACCAAGGAGGCGAGACTAGCAAACTACCGGCGGTACCAGAACACGCGTGAGGGCAACGCGCGCACGGGCCAGTTCCGGCCAGGAGTTGTGAGTTTCTATTGTCGCCAGGACGGCCACTTTGCGAGAGAATGCAAGCTGCGCCAGACAGATTTGGCCGGCGGAGCCGGACAAGGCGAGGGAACCGTTGAAACGGCCACAGACGAGCAGGGAAACGAGCAGCGAGCTTGAGGGCCTCGACCTCATCGCTCGCTGGGCACAGTCGAGGGAAGAAGCGGCGGCGACGCCGACAAGAGGAGAAGCGCCGGGGCGGCCGGAAAGGACAGCGTCGTCATGCGCCTGGAAGTGACGGAAGGCCTGCAGTCGGAGGACAAGAAGTCGGCGAAGGGCTGGCGGAGAGTGACCAGGCGAGGACGGAAGTCGGTGGTGTACAGCGAGGAGCGCCGCAACGAAGAGAGAGGGAAGACGACTTCGGCCAAGCGGCACAAGAAGGAGCGACCACGACGCACCCAGGTTCAAATGCTGGGGATGGCGCGCGGCAGTGCGGTTGCAGCGACAACCAAGGAAGTCGGGCGTCGGTAGCAGATGGTGCTGCAGTGATCGGAGGAGCACGGAGTGCGACCGAGCCAGGAACGGGGATGGCGCGCCGCTGACCAAGGACGCGACGAATGAAAGACGGAGCCTAGGTCACCGACCTGTGGAGGTGGCGCAACAGGGCCCAAAGCAAGAACGTGGAACTCGAGTAGAGCGACTGGTAAGACACGTGCAGTTTGCGCGTGACGTTACAAGTGCCCAAAGAGGTGGCTCGATGGACGAAGACAGCAAGAGCGACGCCGGCAACACCATCGAGCCGTATGAGAGTAGCCGGAAGCGTGGGCTGATGGAGTGGAAGGCGCGGGGAAGGAAAAGTCTGCGCGTGGTGGATCAGGATCACCCAGTAACACCGTTGCTCAGGGAGGTAAGGCGCAAGGACGAGGTAATGGCGCGCATTTTGCGTGCCCAAGCCAAGGTGGTCCAGCACGCAGAAGCAGAGGCGAAAGAAGAAGAGCAGATCCAGCGAAGAGCGGCCAAGCATAGGGTGAGGCGGCAACGGCGCCGAGCAGCGTGTAAAGCCAGGAAGGAGGCCGCAGAACTGGGAGTTGAGTGTACAAACATGGCGACGGTGAGCTCGGTCCGAGCATCACCGCCATCGGAAACCAAGGACTTACAGCTAGAAGGAGGTGCCGCGCACGAGTCCGACGTGTCGATGACGGAACCAACACCAGCGTTCAGGGACGCACTGCAGTGGAGCGTTGCAGCAAACAGAGCACTACGCGAAGTGGAGGCACGCAAGGAGGTACTGAAGGACGGTTACGCGGAGCTGGCGATCGCAGAAGCCGACAGGATGGAGAAGCTGGCGGCCGGAGCAGTTGTCGGTGCAGAAGATACCAGAGAGGAGTCGCGCAGCAGCTGCTGGTGGCGGCAGCCGGACTCAGGGCCATTGCAGAAGACGACTGGGTGGAGACGGAGAGCACTCCATTGGTGGTGTCGCGCACGAGGCGACGGTTTGAGAGGAGAGTACGAAAGGCGAGGGCCAAGGAACGGAGGCGGCAGCTCAACCAAGAGTTGGCCAACAACTATACTGAAAGCACCTACTTCGTCTACGACGATGAACAGCGGAGAGGAAACGGCCGTCCAAGGGAGCTGACGCGACGAGAGGCAGGAGCTATTGAATTTGCACTACCATACGCTGAGGAGTCATTGAGGAAGTTGGCGCGGAGGCGGAAGCCAAGGAAGTCCTACGACTACCACAGCGGCAGCATCTACGAGGGACCTAGGGTGTTGCCGAGTGCAGGAGATGCCAGGGGGCAAGAGTGGGCAAATTGAGGGCGGTGCAGGCCCCAGAAGTGGATTCGCTACCTACGGCGACAGTCGAAGTGCTCGGACAGAAGAAGTATATTAAGATTGATACAGGAGCTCAATTCAGCGTGGCCAGTGCCACGTGGGCACCATACGGGACGAAACTTGACGAGCTACCTACTGTTGACTACATGGAGGGATTTAGTGGCGCGGCGGTGAAGGTGCTGGGTGTCTGGAGGTTCCAGTTCCTGACGCAGTACCGCCAACCCATGGAAGTGAAGGCGCTCTTAGTAGAGGGGCCGTCGACCGAGTTTTTGCTAGGAGAGGACTGGATGTATCGGAACGGCGCAAAAATCGACTTCGTCACCGGCGAGTTGAAGTGGTATGCGAACGAGGGCAAGCGAGTCGTGCCGTTTACTGGATCAGGACAGCATAGCGGTGGTAGACGGACTGCCAAAGCCAGAATGATGAAGCAAGTGAAGGTTGCGACGCAGACCGTGAGGAACGTGGACCTTGTGGTGGAAGCGGCAGAAGGAACGGTGGGGTTGTTCACTCCGTCATCGTCACAGGATGGGCACGTGCTGTCGGCACCAACAGTGACCGCAGTACGTGACGGCAAGGTGGTGGTTCCAGTGATGAAATTGATGGGCAAAAGGACGAAGCTGCCTAGTCTAGAAGTATTGGGGACGTGGACGCCTGTCGACGCGGATATGGAGATCGTGGAGATGGACGGCGAATTCAACGAAAGCAGGGTGCATCAGTGGCTCGATGAGGAGTTGGGTGGTTCAACAGAACCACTAGGCAACGAAGAAGAGCTACACGTTGGCGACATGGAGACATCAGAAAAGGAGCTTTTATTGAAGTTGCTCAGGAAGTACCCTACTCTACTGGGACCGCGAGAAGGATGTCCTCCAGCTACGACGTCTGGGGTGGAACACTACATCAACACAGGCAGTGAAGCGCCAGTCAGGATGCGGCCACATCGCCACTCACGAGCAGAACAGGAAGTTATCGTTGGCGAGGTCGACAAGATGTTGAAGGACGGTGTAATCGAGGAGGGCAACGGGCCATGGAAGTTCCCTGTGGTCCATGTCAAGAAGAAGGATGGATCGGTGCGGTTCTGCATCGACTATCGTGCTCTGAATGCCATCACGAGGAAGGACGTGTATCCCTTGCCTCGTATTGACGAAACATTAGAGGCGTTGTATGGCGCTCAGAGGTTCTCGAGTTTGGATCTGCATGCAGGGTACTGGCAGGTGCCCGTGGCGACAAAGGACAAGGACAAGACTGCGTTCGCTACGCGACGAGGGCTATTCCGGTTCAAACGGATGCCGTTTGGATTGTCCAATGCGCGTGGGGCTTTCCAGAGACTGATGGATGCGGTGTTACGAGGTCTCACGTGGCAGAGCTGCCTCGTATATTTGGACGATATAATAGTTTTCTCTAAGGGCGGCATGGGTCGACATGTCGTGGAGTTGGCCACAGTGTTGGAACGACTGGCGCGAGCGGGGCTCTCGTTGAAGGCCAGCAAGTGTTCGTTTGCAACCACTAAATTGGAGTATCTCGGCCATGAGCTCGATGCGGAGGGCATCAGACCCATGGCCAGTCTCGTTAAGAGTGTAGCAGAATTTCCCACGCCGACGGACGAGACGGAAGTGAAGCGATTTGTGCACCTGGCGGGCTACTACCGGCGATTTGTGCCGCAGTTCGGTACGGTAGCAGCTCCGCTAACTAAGTTACTACGGAAGGCCTCAGACTGGTAGTGGGGCGAGGCACGAGAGACAGCGTTCCAGAAGCTGAAGGAGCTGTTGATACAGCGGCCCATCCTAGTGTATCCAGATTTCAGCAAACCGTTCACGTTGGTGACGGATGCTTCAGTAGTGGGATTAGGGGTGGCGCTGATGCAGGACCAAGGGCAGGGACCACAGGCGATCGCGTACGCGTCAAAAGTGAACTCGCCGACGGTAGCGAAGTACGGGATCACTGACCTGGAGTGCGCGGCGGTCGTCTGGGCGGCCAAGCTGTTCCGACTGTACCTGTACGGCCGCCGGTTTGAGTTGGTGACGGACCACTCAGCGTTGACGTGGCTCATGAGGAGCAAGGACTTGTCGGGACGACTACATCGGTCGGCATTGCAATTACAAGATTACGATTTCAAAATTACCTACAGACCTGGGTCTACAAATATGGTGGCCGACGGTCTGTCCAGGGCGCCGGTGCGTCAGGTGATGGCGGCAGAAGGACAACCAACATGAGAGCAGATCATTGCGGCTGCGAGGGCAGGTGGTCAGCTGACCGACGATGAGATCCGCGAACAGCAGGCACACGACAGTGCAGTGCATGAGTTGAAGGAAGCAGGGCATCACAACGGGCGGCGTGTTATCGTGCACCAAGGGATCGTGTACATGCAGAATGACGACAGGTCACGGCAGGCGATCCTGCCGGGGTCGCTGTGGCCCAAGGCGTTCCGTGAGGCGCACGACTCTATCTACGCGTGTCATTTGCGCGTACCGCAAACACTGACGAGGATTGCCAGGCATTACTGGTGGCCCGGCATGAAGGATTCGGTGCGGCAGTGGGTGCATGGGTGTCGGGAGTGCGGAACCCGAAAGACGAAACCAAGGCTAGTGATACCACCCCTACGCAGCCAGGAGGTAGGGGCAGTTGGAGACAGGTGGGCATTGGATGTTGCTGGTCCTCTGCCGGTCACAGAGGACGGCAAGAGATACGTGATCGCAGCAGTCGACTATGCAAGTCGGTACGCGGTGGCGGAGGCGGTGCCGGCGCACACTGCCGACGACATCGCCAAGTTCATAATGGAACGGATAGTGTTTGTGCATGGA
This sequence comes from Phytophthora boehmeriae, assembly GCA_011947355.1. NCBI lineage: Eukaryota > Oomycota > Peronosporomycetes > Peronosporales > Peronosporaceae > Phytophthora > Phytophthora boehmeriae. The sequence goes on from JAAVTJ010000185.1 coordinate 678,385, forward strand.
CCGATGCGCGAGCTGGTGATGGATGGAGCTCCAGAGCTCAACGGACGTGTTGTGGAGGCGCTGACGGACATGCTACAAGCCCGTCAGGCAACTCCTGTACCATACAGACCGATGTTGTTGGGTCTGGTGGAGCGGTTTAACCGCACCTTCAAGGACATGATTTCTATGTATGTGAATGCAGAGCAGAACGACTGGGATGTGTGGCTGCCCTGCGCTGTGTATGCGTACAACGGAGCACGCCACACGACAACCAAGATCTCGCCGAATGAGCTCGCGATGGGACGTCCATTACGGACACCCAACGAACTACTAAGGGCAAGTGCAGTGTCGAACCTGGGTGAATGGGCTACCTATCATCAGAACTTGGTGGACAAGATGAAAAGGGCGGCGGAGACGGCGAGAAGAGCAACGGCGCAAGATTAAGTAAGACAAGCAAAGTATTACAATCGACAGGTGCGTCGGAGAAGGACATTCTGTGTTGGTGACCTAGTGTGGGTACTGAAGCCCCACGTGGCAAGGGTATCACCAAGCTGGCTCATCAGTGGGTGGGCCCAGCAACAGTAGAAGCGGACGCGGGGTTTGACAACGTGCGAGTGCTGCGGCACGATAACGGGGAGCGAGTGGTGGCTCACTGTAGCTTTTTGACCTCATACCATTATCCGAGCGGGCTGCTGGAGTCTGCCGCACTGCAGACCATCCAGGAGCTAGACGAGGAGAACAACGAGTGACGACGCAGCGTGGCTGTTGGAGCAAGTGGACGACGACACGCCAGACAGGAGGATCACCGAGACGCTGCCGCTGAACGACTTGGCCGGTGAAACAGAAGGCCTGGTGAGCAGACGCAGCAGCGACACAACGGCGGTAGGACCCGTCGGCGGAGAAGGAGTGGCAGCAACGGAAGAATTGGTAGTAGGTGGCGACGACACCACCACACATGAGCCGGACGGAGATTCAAATAGGGATGCTGAAATGCGACGGAGCGAGCAACGACAGACTCCCCAGAATAGTGCGGCGACGACCGAAGACGGAGAACAGACTGCCGGAGGGGAACCAGTCCCCAAACAGCAGCGCAAGAGGAAGGCAGTGGCAGTGGCACCCCAAGGCGATGACAACCAAGCGCGAGAGTCCAAACGGCGACGGACGGCCGCTGACGACCGAGAAGAGCGGGCAGCACGACGAGACCAACAACGAAACCAGCAACCAGTCGTTACACGAGAGGGGACCGCGACAACTCGCGTGCACCTGGGGTACCGGCAGGTCGTGGTGACACCCAGGCCAGGGGTGACAGTGACCGTGGCGGACGAGGCGCGCCACCAAAGCAGAGCAACGCGACACCGGAACAACGAGGCACGACAAAGACAGGAGTCCCGCGAGAAGCTACGACAGGAGTTCGTAGATCTACGCGAGGGACTACGAGAACTCTGCACGCTTATGGAAGAAGAACGCCGCAGTCGGCGCTGCCAAGCTTGCTGGAGACGCAGACTTACGGACCAATTGTGGAGCGAGGACGACGAAAGCAGCGGAATCGAGCAGGCAGGTATGAATTGCAGTACGAGGTCGAATACCGGCTGGCACCGTTCACCGGGCGAGAGCGGCGGTGGCTCAGCGTGGGAGAATTCGAGGCTCTCGTCGACGCCGACAAGATCGGGGACGATCTTGCCGGGGATGGCGTGTAGTGGACCCAGTGACGGAGTGAGCCGAAGGGTCGCAGCCAGCAGCGTCATCGACTTGACAAGTGATTAGTGTGCAGTAGTGTACCGCAACGGCAGAGAGGCCGTAGTCGGTGGCGGCAAGGCGCAGTGGAGACTGGCGTTACCGGAGAAGGAGGAGCTGGCGCACGACAGGATCGGCAAAGCATGAATCAAGGGCCAGAGTGGTAGCAGGCGAGTGAGATGGAGGCCAGTGCAGACAAGGAAGACGACGAAGACCAGAGCGACGGAGCAAGGACCAAGGAGCAGCTGTAGGTAGATGAGTAGGTAGGAGAGCTCCTGCCGACCGGTCCGGGTCGACGATCTCTCAGTTACGATTTGGCCGGGAAGAGGTTAAGTTAAGTAACTAATACACGCGTTGTATTCGGGTCCTGAGGAAGGACCGAGTGCACCCAAACAAGGAGACGTACGGCTTTGCGGAAAGCTACTCTAGGTGAGTGAGCAGGACGTGTAGGGTAGACGGTGGCAGACACCAGGGCGGACGTGCAAGTAGAGGACGGGGACAGCGGAGTAAGACCGCTGGGGACGCCCGAGGTCGTATGTGACCCTGGAGATGTCCGTGTGTGACACCTGGTCGGAGCAAGTGTCCGAGTGTGTTCGTGGGTGCTTGTGCGGAGGGCCAAAGGGTGTGATGTATGTGTATATGCATGTGAGTGACGTGGAATCCTTGCGGTAGACAGCCAACAAGCCGTCCACGCGGTGAGGTGCCGATAACGTCTACACCCGAGTCGTCTCTATAGGGCAATGCTATTCATTAGGCGAATGGTACCCCGCCGTCATTAGGGGACGGTTTGCATGTCGAAGTGCCTGTCTGTTTTTAGAGTTTCACCATCTGCCTGCCTGTTCGTCCGTAAGCCGTCCACAATATGTTTCGTTGTCGTAGGGGTCTATTACTATTTCTTGCCATATCCGATATATTGTGACGCTTATTGCTATAGAAGCTCATTGTTGTCGCGAGCATGTGACTATCAGAAGCATCTACACGGAGCACAAACTTATGGTAAAATAGAGATGATGATTGCATCCTTCGCCAATACGGCAGGCCCAGGGTGCAATCATATAAACAAGTTTTTCGAAGTAATACCTATGTCTAACCGGTAGAATGAGCGGGGCGACGCGACGAGGCACAAGCGAGTGAAGTTGCCTTGCGGTTGCACTGGGTCATGCTTTCTCGGAGCCCCTCACGGATCGTTGTAATCGACAAAAACCGAGCGGGGCGTAGACATGCGCGCAGTGTTCACTCCCAGCGCACCAAGCACCCGTATTCGGCTGCAATTCTTTGTCGCCGCATTCGCCCGTAAAGCGCAAAGAAGCTGCAAGTCGAGCTTGAAAAGCTGCGGCAAGTTCTGCCCGATCCAGGCTTCAACCGCTGCAAAACGAGGGGGCGGCATCGCAATTTGAAGCTTGGGCTGCATAAGACACCAGCAGATTGGGAGCAAGTTTAGGAGTAATAGCACAAGGATTTGTCGCGGAGCGTAAAAACGCATTAATACCATGGAACGAAAAGGCAGCACCTGTTGTCGATCTCTGTGGAGTGTAAACTGAGACATAGAGTTAGCTGAACTGTGTAAATAGGTCTCGCAGAGACCTTCCTCTGGTGAGCCGATACACTTCGGTGTGAGCGCCAGGTTGCGGAGATTGTTTTTAAATTGCGTTCTTTTATATTTCTGGGCTTATTTTGTTGGTTGGATAGGCAACCAGAGCAAGTCGGATCCAGCTGGATGGTCGGCTCCGTACTGTAAGTCACTGAAGTACCTGAAGTACACAGCCTACTAGCAAAGACTGGGGCGTGGAGATTATCTCCGAGAAAAATAATCCCTTTACCCATCCGAAAAGGTATTCCTCTACACCAACCCAAGGATTCTTCGGCCGTCTTCCGGTACAACCGTAGTTTGTTCCACTCGGGAAAGATTTGCAGGCAGCACCTCGAGGTTTTAACTTGGTCGATACAGCGAATTATATCATGGTGATAGTGCCCAAACAACAGCAGGAGGAAGAAATTGATTAACTGCCCAAACAACAGGGATGTTAGTGTCGGAATTGGCACCAGACTGAGATCGACGCTTCGGCACTGCGTAGCAAGTGGTTACGTTTGGAAACAACGTTGTTGATTGTGCCGCAACCGGGCTAACTTAGTGTTAAACGCACGAGGACGAGGACGTGCGCAAAACCGAGGCTAATTTGGAGGCGCGTTTCTTATGCGGCCTCTAAAAGAAGCGATAATTGTTGCTGCGTCTGGCGCGAGAGCCACGCTGATCCAAAAGCATTGGTGCGTGTTTTTGACCGCGAAAACGCGGACATGCGATTTTCACTACCACTTTGTAAGGCACGTGATGCACTTGTCACTCCTGTCCAAATAGCGGTTGCAAGGAAGAGCCGTGAGCTCATTTTTCCATTTCCACTGTGAAGCTCAATTCCCAGCTCCAAAAGCCGAGATTTGGCCATCCAAGCAACAAAGTTCCCTTGCAAACCATCACCAGCAACCACGGCGTCCACCAATATGCTCAACCGCCCGAATCTCCCGGGCTTTCAGCACCTCCAGCTGAACTCCAGTGCCGGTACTCCAGTGATGATGACTCGCAACAATGCAGTGGTGCCCACCCCTATGTCCACCACTTGCATCAACTCGAATGCATCAGGTGATTGGCGTCTCGACGGCGACGATGAGCTACGTCGACTACGGTCTAACAACGTGCTCGCCATCGAACGCATGCTACGCAATCACCAGCCGCACGAGGTGCTGAACCACGTGCCAGAGAATACCGATTGGCGATCCAAGACTTTCAATCTCGCACTCAAGGTCGAGCGTCTCATGTTCAAGGCCGCCAAGTCACGTGCCGAGTATCTGAACGAGCACACTCTGCAACGTCGAGTAAAAATTCTGTGTCGTTATCTGGTCCGTATTCGAATGCGCAAGAACGCAGTGGTCGATGGAGTCTCGAAGAATTACTAGGTCAGTCTGTCAGTCCGTGAAGATCTCCAGCTCAGCTCGGTGTTTCAGCGGTTGGTTTATGCGCTGCAGAGTGGCTGTCATCTTGAGTTCTATGAGGAGCATCCCCATTATCCGCCGGCTATCAGACCCACTACGGTACGCGCGGTTTCATACGAGGACATTCAGTTGTAAACCGTTCGACCGCATGGTACGAAAAGCGGCTCTGTGACGTACAAGTAGCAAGCAAGTAGTATCGCTTGCTGGTATTTACGCTAGTGTACAATAATTAACCATACATTTATGAGACCAACGTGCATCATCTCACCTGCTTATAAGTGTTGTCTTGTCACCTGAGGCAGGCGTTCATGACGACCCCGCGCGGAAAAGGGAGATGGCGTCGTTAAAGTGCACCAGGTATACATATACTACTAAGTAGCATCAACGAAGACGAATAATGCCAATTTCAGTTAGTTCTTTTGGGTGCACGACACAGCACACACCGCATTGTATTGCATTGCTGACCCGTAAGAAGCATGATCCAGCATACTCCATACTTTGATAGGATCAGGAGAAAGGTGCCTGTTTCAGGCTCCAGCCAACTTCGAGGCTGCAAGCCTTTGCAGCCACACTGGAACTCCGGATAGACATGCTTAGTCCAATGCGTGTCTTTGGCGGATCTGCGGTTCTTCCAGGCTGGAGATGGATTCTCGAAAATTCGCAGCTACGTAGACTACGTGGCGGTTGTCCTAAGTAAACGCTGCCGCCGGTACTCAACATTAAATGGTGGTTTCACGTGAGTTTTGTGTTCGGTGAATCGCCGAAGGGTACTGCGTATCGCACTTGTGCACTGCGCTCACTAATCAGTGAGCTCTACACTGTAGAGGTGTCAACTAATGGTTGGACATGGTAGGACTGCCGACATCGGTCATTGGTAGCGACCGCCAACTTAAATAACTACACTGTCTGCACGGTACTGTGTGCTACTCGGAATGCATTGGCGCGCCCCAAACCTGCAGACGACGCTTGCAATAACTTTGAACACTACTAAAACGGACGATAATTTTTAGCTGCCTTGCTAGAAGTTTCATCGTCGGACACGACAGAGGTAGCGCACAACTTAGTTCGGAAACTAGTCTGGCGCACGATGATATTAGGAACGAAACTTCTACCGGTCTCTTCAGCATACAGGGCATTATGCATGTTTGCGCGCACAGCAAGGCTCAAGACATGGAGCACCACGTAAACGCACTTGCTGTCTCAGCCATTGTGGGACGAGGTTCACGCGTCTATGACTTTTAACAGGCCATGCGACCCACGCGCTAGACTCATATTTATGGCCAGACTGCATGGGCCAAACGTAGCGAGTGAGATCGAAAAGAGACGCAGAGCGCTGTCAAAACGCGCACTTGAAAAACGGCCCCAGGCACCAGAAACGCTGCGATTTTCGGCGCAGAGTGACGCGCTGGATCAAACAAGATGCTATGGATCGTGTCTGCTTGAACTCCTTTGACAAAATGTTGTTGCTGTGTTGCTGGCATTTCCCGTTTTCTTTGTCGACGACGTAGCAGCTCACTCCAACGCACCGCGACTATGAGTATCGCCGTCAACGTCCCCCACAACGACATCCGCATGTTCGACAACTCCTGGACGCAAATCGGCAAGGACCTGCGAATGCAGCGCTGGAAGAACGTCGTCAATATCGACCGCATGCTGCGGAACCACCACCCACATGAGGTGCTCACGCATGTGGAGCAGAATACCAACTGGTACGCCAAGACATTTACACTGGCACTCAAGGTAGAACGCATCATTTTCGAGGCGGCGTCCTCCCGTGAGAGCTATCTGAACGAGAAAACGCTGCGAACGCGCGTTGGCCAGGTGTCGCGCAAGTTGATCGATCTGCGCAAGCGCAAGAACATGAGCAAGTTCTGCATCCAAATGCCTCGCCAGCTACTGATGATGAAGCGCGGGACCCAGTAATCACATTGGTAGCATATGAAAACACCATGGCAATGTAGTATAATCTAGTGTATTCTGCATCTCAAAACTAAAATAAGTGGCGATTACTACGCTTCTTCTTCGCATCATTAGCATCAGTTAACGGTCACGGATTCCAGGAGCACTTTCGGTGGGGCTCACTGCGAGTAATTTGATGACTGACCGCAGTGTCTTGGCGTATCGTTCGTCGCAATACTAGCAAGCGCACTGGATGGCTTTATATCTAGCAACAATCTGAACATGCAACTTTTAGCCACAATACTCGGTGAACCAACTACGACGGAGGACAAGATTTGAGCAACACGCCATTGTTGACTGGGATACGTCTGCTTCAACGTTACTGAGAGCGCACTTGGCGTAGTAGCACTTCGATTCGGCGGCTTTTTAGCGATGACAGTGGCCACTTTCGACTTGCGTCGCAGGTGAATATGCAAAAGTGAAGTTGCCGCGGGGTGGACTTGCTGCAATCCACCTCGTCACACGAGCGACGTGATTAAAGTTATCCACATGCCTTGACACATTGTCATAACGACCTTGAACGACAATCAATCGATCGATTCTCACTGGTAAACCTACTCGATTTTGGTCTGGCCAAGGGGAAAGATTGTGAGACGGCAGCCTTTAAATAAGTTATAATGCATGAAACAATGTCAGGACACGAGTTTTTAAGCATCAAAACGCGTTGTGTTGTTGTAATTCTACGACTTCGATCCTATTCCTTCGTTTGCCAGAGCACAAAATAAGTCTCGCTTGCTAGCATTTCGACTCATAATGTAGATGCAAACACTGCTCGCCACAAACCCGAGTTCATGTCCAAGCGTCGAGGCCCACAATTTAGCAGTCAAGAATTAGCACCACTTTTTCGCTATGAACTTGACTATCAGCTCAATTGAGCATTCGAGGCAACCGTTCGCTGGCAGATAAAGTAGCTGTCCACGCATATTGCTTAGTGAGTTGAATTCTTCTGGACGACATTGGCAAACCAATGACAACTTCCGCCGCATATTCGTGTGCGAGATCTTGGGACTTTCGATAGAACGCCGTGTCGTCGCCGCCGCGAAATAGCCCTCGAATTAACAGAATTTGACCTTCAGATGGTCGCGTTAACGGCTGGTTTAACCATTTTACCCAATCACGGTCTCGCAGCAAAGACAAGTTGGAGAGACACGGACGTGCGACGCTTTTCGTGTTTCTTTTCGGCGAATGTATAGACGAATGTAATGGAAATGCAGTTCCGAGGCGTTCGGGGCCCTCGATTCTGTATCGTACTCTGCAATTTAGCTTCTAGGAGGCAACCACACGCGGTTCGCTTCCAGGCTTTCAACCATCCGTCCATCCGATACTAGACCCGTACTGTGTTCCATCATGACCATCGAACCGCCGACGATTTCAGGTGTCCACACCGCCGACAACCAGACAAAGCTCGAGTCGAACCCGTACTTCTTCGGGGTGACCCCGTCAACCGGACCGTCTCCCAAGTCCCACATGTTCGTGGCCGGGTTCGGTCCCAACGCACACACGTCGACTAGCTCCTACGGCGCCAATTGGCGCGAAAACGACGGAGTCGTCCAGGGTCTGCGCACGCGGAACATCGTCCTGATCGAGCAAATGCTGACCAACCACGCGCCGCACGACGTGCTGACGCAGGTGCCCGAGAACGTCGACTGGCACTCCAAGACGTTCCAGTTGGCGGTGAAGATCGAGCGCCTCATGTTCAACACGGCGACGTCCCGCGACGATTACCTGAACGAGAGTACGCTGCGCGTGCGCGTGCAGAATCTGTCGCGCAACTTGATTCAGTTGCGCAAGCGGAAAAACATGATTTCCGAAGGCTTTGCGGCCATGACGATCTAACTATGGCGCGATTTGAAACATGGAGTTGAGGTGCGAGAAGGCGACGCGGTCTGTCGAAGGCGGCAGATCGCGTGGTACATTCAAGTCTCATTGGAGGATTGCAGGGTATTTATCGGGAGGCTCGCAGCCGTGGACGTGAATTAAATATCGTAATGTAAATTTTGTATTTTTCGAGGTTTTTCATGCAAATCTGGTTTCACTGATTTGCTACCTTTGCACGAAAGCCTTCAAGGCCATCTTTAGGACGTACAAGCGTTCTTCACTTCAGCTTGCGCTGCGAATTGGCTTGATGCGCGTAGGTAGATTGGTATGTGTATGCATCATGGCTGCTGCTCGAACAGAATGGGGTTATCGGTATCGCCAGAGCAATACAGTCGACTATGAAACGAATGCTCTATTAGCAACATCTCGCGTTAATCTCCTTTGAGAACCACTCAACGGCAATATCGCAGCAAAGCTTGCTCGTTGCATACGCTGTTCGAGCCCGGTCAGCCTCTCGCTGTTGATCGACTAGCAATCTGATCGAGCCAGACTCGGGATGACCGGTTGAATTTGGATCGACAGCCGAAAGGCGGGGAGACACGCGCGCGGAAGAAGCCGCTAGAAGCTGCAGTTCTTTGCTGCCGGGCCGTTGGTACCCTGCGTTTTAGCGAGCCGCGGACCGCGTTTTGCTGTTCAATGTTGACGGAATTTCTTCCCCCAAAGCCAAACAGGTGCCATACGAAAATGCTACGCAGCTTCCATAATATACAGCAGCCGCATGCCGAGTAACCCGAAATGCGGCGAGATAAGCCAGTGCTTGAATATTAGAATTTCAGGTTAGAATTGGATGCTTCCTTGTATATTCAACTCTTGCAGCTTCAGCTCCATACTGACATTTGCTTCTTTGCCGCGAAACAAATTCGGAGACTGTAGTAGTATCTTCGGTGCGGTGCAGTGTAATGTGAACCGTAAGGGAGGCACCATCTTTCAAACTACCGCACAAGAAGTGAATATACTTTACAAGTGGCGGCTTGCTACATGTACATGTACTGCCGGTCACTTCATGCAAATTTAGGTAAAAGTGATAACAGAACCCTGCCCATCCCCATTCAAGTGAATAGGTGTGGACTCGGCCAATCACCGATGCGGTGCTACATGGATACGAAATGGTGAGCGAAACGGCGCATGGCTCGTTGGGCGTATTTATGTCTCGATGGCCTTTCATTTGGCGTTTGTATGCTTGTAAGTGCACCCCTAAACTATTACACACCACATTCCGATTTTCCCGAATGGCATTTCAGGATGGCTGTCAATCACTTGTAAAACTGCCAGCTCCTGCTTCATTCTATCAGACTGCAAAGGAGACACCCCTCCCACCAACTCTGCAAAAGTTTAGACAAAATCGAGTCGAAAAATCGCATTTGGAGCTTACACTTCCGGCTGGTGGTTTGTGGGCAAAATCCGTCTTCATTTCTTTTCCTCCTGGAAGAATCGCCAACACTTGCTCGACGACGCAAAGCGAAGAAGTTCCGCACGCCTGCGCCACAGGCGGCCGCGCGTATTAGACGCCCCGAGGAGAGAGAAAGCCAAGTTGTAGCCGTTTCGGTGGTCGCAACATTGCACGTCACCACCAAGCACAGCAGAAGCAACAGCAGAAGTAACACAGGTCGGCAGGTTCCATTCGCTAATGGCCATCTACCCCATGAACGGGTCTCGACTTCCAGTGCCATTGCTAAACGGTGTGCCTCCGTTCGTAGCGGGAAATATAACGTCTTCGCAGGGAACGTCCACAGGTGTCCAAGTGTCGGTTACTTCAGGTCTGGGAGTGTCCACCGGCAACTCTGGCGGCTGTGCCGGGGCCCAATCTGTGATACCCAATTCCAATTCTGGGGTAATCAATGGTCCTCACGACGAGACAAACTGGCGGCAGAACGGGGAGGAGATGCGCCGCCTTCGAACACGACACGTAGTGCTGATAGAACGCATGCTGCGAAACCACCAGCCGCATGACGTGCTGACTCAAGTGCCCGAGAACTACGATTGGCACTCAAAGACGTTTGCCTTGGCGATGAAGATCGAGCGATTGATGTTCGCAGCGGCGACGTCCAGAGAAAATTATTTGAATGAAAGCACCCTGCGCCAACGCGTGCAGATGCTGTCGAGACACTTGGTGAGAATTCGGAAACGGAAGAACGCGGTGGCTGCTTCGTACGAGACGAGAGTGTAGATCAGGTAGAAATGAACGAGTAGATGTCCTAAGAGGGGACGGGAGGGAGCAGGTGGCACGTGCAAGTACATGTTTAGAGACGCGGGCTGCGGTGGGTGTTGGCAGAATTCCTGGGCACGTTGCGTGCAAGAAGACAACTATTTAAGTAAGTATAGTCTGTTAACCAGTGCTGCCTGTTCCACTTTTGCGATTAGAGAGGACGTCCACTGCGATTCGTCCAGTTTGAGGAGATACCATTTAGGCTTGATGTTTAAGATAAGATGACGTACAACGAACTATCGTAGATTTTTATAGTGATCGATAGTTAGTAGATCGCATTTAGTTTAGAGCTGTGCTATATCCAGAATCGTAGCCTCGAAGCATTCGCCCTGGCGAAATCTGGCTGGTGGCTCGCAACGGGGAGTCGCCAACTTCCTGGCGACGCAATGACCAACGATCCTTCAAATGTCTTCTCTGGAGTGCGATTTTTCTTCTATCTTCGATCATGGGAATGTTGATATCTGATGTCTCGAGTCTTTGCAGGCGTCCAGTGCCTCGGGTCGTGCGATGTGGAAGAGGGAGATTGCCAACCAGCAGCTAAAGGAGAGAGCTCGCAGCAGCGGCGACACTGTGGTGCCTCGCATTTCACTGCCGTCAGGTGAACAAATCCACGATATGTGCGTGAAATGTTTGATTTGCTCTGTTCAAAATTGCTTCGTACTGACAAAACCCCTAGAAGCAAACTTTATCAGAAGCATTGCATCAAGGGCGAACAGCATTCAGCTCACAGGATTTCGCAAGAAAAAGCTCGCTCTGCACGCGAAGCTCGATCGACAGGCGATCGCCAGCCATTGGACCCTGAACACATACTTTCTAGGAAGCTCACCGCTGTCCCCGATGTGATTTACAACACAGACTGCGGCTCTAAAAGGTAGTGTAAGTTTTGACGAGTGAATTCTCTCCTCTCTGCTCATTTACTCTAGTGCACAGACACTGCAAAGTCACGTCAAAGACGGATCCAATACTTGTCGAGGAGCCTTCAGCTCAACAAAAGATCGTTTCGCGAGCACTGCTGCGTACCGATCGTCGACATTTGCCAGTGTGGTCAAGGAGCCATATGCCGACCCTGAAGCGGTGGGCCCAGGAACGTATCGCGCGCCTCGACGAGCAATGAATGTTAAGAAGAAGCAGGTACCCACGCCTACATATATGAGTAAGGCTGCACGGTTCGAGGAGGCCAACGCGCAGGTTACAGCATTATTAGCACTTGCGACTCCTACCGCACTCTCCCCAACCCGACAAGATTTTGACTTAGACAGCAGTCCACGCGGTGCTGGAGGTGGCGGTCGATCATCACCCGACAAACGGCGCGGTCTCGTGCTCTCCACGACGCCCCGCTTCAAATCCGACGTTTTTCCAGGTCAGTGTGAAGACATTTAACTCACAGGATGAAATCTAAAACAGCATGCACATCTGGTGAGTACAGAGCGCTACGTCTCCTCGAAGCAGCATCGCGTGTCGGACGACGGTCCTGACCGCTTCTACGATGTCAGTCCGTCATGCAAGGTTCGTCGCACATTCTTCGCTACACTAAAGCTGCATCAACTAACCGTTTGTGCAGTTTTCAGTGGGCGATGCAGTAGCCAGCTCCAGCTTCAAATGCTCTGCCATGCAGTCGCGAGCGAGCCGCCTCTCCTCGGTACGTGCTTCTTCAACATCAGTATCACTGATTGACAATCAACAATTGATAGCTTTGCCACTAAACAACATTCTAGGAAGCAGCAATGGTACACAACACGCCCAACCTTCCAATCCTGACAAGTCCCACGAAAGAAACTGTGGGTCCGGGTGCATACGCTCCTGTATCGAAGCCTAAGCCGGCAGAAGACGTCAACTTTATCATGATGCCACACAATGTTCGTTGTTGCGACGTGAAAAGGTGTAGAAATACTTGACTAACTTTTTTCTTGGTACGTTGTAGATGGATCGCTTCGGTCTTCCTTCTGGGAGTCCAAACACAAGTTTTATTGAGGCTCGATTCAGACGGTTCGCAGCGGACCCTGAGGCGCCGACACCACATCGCCCACCACCAAGGTCTCCGATTCATTAGCGATAGGTGCATCAAAAATGAAAATGGCTACATTCTACAATTCCAGTTTTTCAACCAATCACCACTTTTACAAGTTTGCGATTGCTGATTGGTTGAAAAAGCGAGTGGAGCGCTGGTCAGCCATTACACGACAAAACATGGCGGGGAACAAGCTCTGGAAGACTGCGCCCACCAAGGTGTTCAAGACCATCAAGCCCATCGTCCACTGGGGATTCGTGCCGCTCGTTGTGTACATTGCGCTCAAGCAGGAGCCGGGTCTCACGTACGTTTGAAGCCGATCATGTAAACCGTAAAGAATGTGTCATTTTCGTGTTGTGCCTGACGTATTTTACCTGAAACTTTCACAGGATCATGCAGATTATCAACCCGTTCGCTGCGCCGGCCGAGCCTCCTCAGTACTAAACAGAGACGAGAGTGGAACGAAACGAGGGGTTAAATGACACGTTGGCGACAGTGACGACTCGCTTGGCAATGATGAATTTAGTTTAGGTAGAGGTTGACTGTGCTCGGTGTTTCCTGAGCTGCACCCTCTATCTATCTCTTTGTTTTAAACCCTCCTTTTGTCTTCATTTCATGCCGAGTTAGCACTTCCAGATTCGGCACGTGTTGTCCTTAGATCCTGCACACAAAATGAACAATTGTGAACGAAACTGGTAGCAGAACAGTAAACAGAGCCAAACGGTACCTGTAATGATCGTATCGCCTTCATAATTGAAGGCGCAGCTGAAGATTTCGTCTGTGTGGCCCTCGAGCATCTGCAGACAATCCCCGTCTCCACTTCCCACAGTCTCGCCACTTTATCGCTGCTGGCTGTGAGCACCTTGGATCCTTGAGGGTTAAAGCATACTTTGGAGATTTCCGCCTCGTGGCCGATCAGAATCGCTTGGCAAGCTCCCGTCATTGTGTTGTAGATGCGAGAAGTGCCGTCTGCAGACGCAGTGACCAGTTTCGACCCTGTGGCGTTAAAACTCACGTCCAGGATTTCGTCGTTGTGTCCTCGTAGAGTTTGCACGTTCTGGCCGGAGGAGACGTCCCAGATCTTGCAGGTGCGGTCGATTGAGCCACTGATGCACAGCTCTCCTGTGTAGTTAAACTGAGTGCTCGAAATTTCTCCGTGGTGGCCTGCAAGTGTGTGGATACAACGACCACTTCGCACGTCCCAAACCTTGACAGTATGATCGAATGAACCAGTGATGATCCGCTCGCCTTGTGTGTCGAAGTTCAGGCTCACGATTTCAGCTGTGTGGCCGAATAGTGTATGCAGCTCTTGTCCGGTTTCCACATCCCAGAGCTTGGCTGTGTTATCCATAGATCCTGTGCCAATGACTGTGCCTTGTGGGTTGAATGCCAAACACACGATCTCCGTCGAGTGCCCTCGAAATGTGTGGTAAAGTTGACCCGTCTCAGCGCTCCAGAGCTTGCATGTCTTGTCAAAAGACCCCGTGATGATTTTATCTCTGTAAAGAAGAAATTGCAAGGCCAAGTTAATTCAATGTATAATCTAGAGAGAATGCAAGATATTGTCGCAATGACGCACCCGTAGGGGTTGTTGAAGGCAATGGCGTAGACAACATTTTTGTGGCCTTCCAACGTTAGCAGTTCGTCACCCGTTTGTGTATCCCACACTTTGCACGTGCGGTCATAGCTGCCGGTAATGAACCTTGATAGCAGCGAAGTCATATCAGTCAGTAATCTGCAGCAAGAATCGAAGTAACGTCAAGTGACTTCGTACTTGTCACCAGACTTGTTGAAGGCACAGTTGGTCAGGGGCAGGATGTGAGCTCGCAGGATCTTAAACAGGTAAAAATCGTTGCTGTCGTTCACTTCGAGTTTCTCAATAAGCTCTACAAAAAGCACGAAACAAAGTTTAAAATCGTTGACCACTTTAGCACAAAATGATCTTCTACTCACTGTAAATGAGACGACGAAGTTGCGGCTTGCGAGACTCCGAGATGAGCGGCTCTTCAAACACAATTTGATTCACCAACACCTCGATATCCGACCTGAATACAAGAGAAGCAAAAGTCGTTAATTTAGACACGGAAGACTACTGGAAAAAGTTCCTTAAACGCACTCGGCTGTGAGGTGCAACAAGTCGATCTCCTTCATCTCCCGAGTGCCGTCTCGTAATTCATACTCGAGGATGATCCCTGGCGGGTAGTAGCGCAGCAGAAATCGCTTGAGCTTCATGGTAACCCAAGAAAGAGATGGAACTAACTCCAGGCTAAGGTCCGCTTCAAGGAGACCCTTGGCACAATGTAGGGGTCACATTAGGATATGCGTCTCTTGGTAAATAGCTGGGTAAAAGGTAAATACCCAGTTGAAGGCGATTACTTGACAGCGAAGTCATCATCAATGGACGTTGTGAACTTCTTCCAATCGACAGGAGTTTGCAATTCTCGCGATGGCAACCTCAGCAATGAACGAGGTGCCTCTGGCTTCGTATACACAGAATTGTTTCCTGAGAAAATTGGACGAGTGGTTATGCCAACTCTGTTGATATTAAGATAGAGCGTCACTGACTTACTTGGAACGTACTTTGCTGTCTGAGAACTTCTCGCACGGAATCGATTACTCGCACTTGGTGGACTAGCATCGTTTTCAGCCTTCGATTGACTTCCTCTGACTGCAGTCGTGCCTGATGCTGTGTCTTGACGTGCCCCATCCACTTTGATTTCACCTCGCCAAGGGATGTGCAGGTGCCAGCGAAATAGTTGGCGGGGCGCTGAGTCTTATTTTGAAGCTGCTTGGCATGTTCCTCCAGTTCTTGCACACGCCGGCGCAGGAACAACAGCTCCGCCCTTTTACTTTGCTGCAGTCTGGTGGACGAGCTCAAGGTGCGCCGTTTTCTTTTGGATCTTCTTCCACGCTTGCTCTGCTTCGTTGCAACCGCGTCATCGAGAGAGAGTTCCGGGATATCGTCGCTGCTGCTTGAAAATGTGCTGGGACTACATTCGGCACTTGAAATGGTGTCGACACTCGATCTTGGGTCCGTGTTTTTGCCTCTCCAGTCCAACGAATCGATAAACTCGAGCATCTCCTCCAGACCCGCGATATCGTCTTCGTCCGTGGCTAAGAAGCTCATCGTGTGCTGTGGAGTTACTCAAGTGACGTTTAAGTCTAAGATTCGATTCTGCGGTTGATCGACACGTCCGCGCTTCTGTTCGCGTTAGACGTTGGACACTGTTGGTTAACACAAGGCGGGAAGTCACCATAATCAAATGACTGCATAATCCATGCTCTCGTACTGTACCTGCCACACCGTGCAACCCTTGCATTTGTATGACGATAGTATCGCCGACGATGAAATGTCATCTTTCTGGATTTTCAATGAGCATGCTGACAATGCTGTTGTTGTCTGCGTTGGGATGCCCAACTTGGGAAATAAGGCGCTAATAGTGTAAGAGCAGAACATTGGACACGAAGCTGTTTTGCAATCCGCAATGTAAACACCGGAAGCGTGCCACATGGAAAATGTCCCTGAAATACACAAGAGCATTGCTCGTTTATCGCGATAGCCCATCGCCCCGTTCCGGATTCGAGCGCTGGCTCTTGATCGCAGCAGTACTGTATGTGCATTCTAGATCAATGCAGGTGAAGCAAACTATTGAGCTGCGATTTGTCTCCCGATGTTGTTCCGATGGCACTCATCACATTTATTGCCCGGATTCCTTCAGGAGAGGACGGAATCTGCATCCAAGACAGCATTTGATCGATCGTTGAAGCTCATGGCTCGCAATCAGTTGTGACTAATCTTCGTTGATGCCACAATTGATCATAGAAAAGATGGTAAGTTGAGATTCGAACAGCAAACGACTGGTTAAGCCGCTCTGTATTGCATGTATCGTGTTTGTCTGTATCAATTCCTTGTACTTTCGCGGCAAAAGTGTTGCCACAGGGCACCCGTATGTGAATTGATTGTTATCGTGCAATATCCTGAACAGGACTCCTGCTAAAGCCCTTTTAGTTGCTTGTCAAGCGACTGACCGACAATGCGTCTGCGAGATGCGCTGACTCTGGCGGTGCTTGTGGCTAGCATCGTAATACTGTAGTGCACAGCAGTGCAATCATCACAACATTGAGTTTGGAATTGACTGAGCCGTCACAGCTGACGCTTCATCATCATGGTTTCCAGAGTGAGAGGACAAGGACCCGGGTCCGCGACAGAAGAAGAGAGGGATGCTGTGATCAAGTTAATAAGCAAGTTGTTTGGTGATGACGATGAAAGCGAAGAAAAAGCTTGGGCTTAACCTCCTCCAAAAATGCACAAGAATTTAAAAATAACAGGGGAAGATGGCAAGACAATGAATTTCGTTTCGAGGTTTTTTCAAGTTCACGCTCAAGCATCCAGAGAAACAGTTCCCAAATCGTTCGGAGGCAGCTGTAGATGCCATTATGAAGGCAATAATGAACGGCAGGCTTAAGAAAAGTTATTCTTGCAGGAAGTGCTTGGAGAGCTAATCAATCTCGGTCAAGGTCAGTCGAAGTATTTGCGCTATTACACTGACATACAGGTAACTAATCAAGCAAAGCTCCCTCTGAGGGCTGCTGCTAAGCTGGGAGCATAATGATGATTGAGTTGAGAACAACACTTTACTACCGACTGTGTTCGGAGAATTTGGCGGCGTACGAGTAATCCTAATGTCAGCATGGGAAAGCATAGGTGACAAGGAAAGTCTGCCTATAAATGTAAATGTCCTCATTAACTCTACAAACCTTACTTCCTGTCTGTGGGTTCGTTGGGCAAGAGTTAAACTAGTGTGTGGTAATGGGTGCCGGTAATTGCAAGGGATAGACTGCACCGTGAAATACCCGACATGCACAACAAAAGTATCGAGGTTGCGGAGCAGTTGTACATCAACAAACGACATATTCACATCCCTTTTCGCATCCGTTGTACTGTTGAGTTCAAGTCATCACGAAATTCGTTATCTCTTGGTGGATTGTTGAGTTGCAGCAACCCGCTGGTTTGCATTAATGCAGAACACAAGTCGTCATAACAGTTTTTGCCTGCCCACCAACAATGCGCGTAAAGTATATTGTGGTTTTGTTGCTTCTAACCGTATGGAGGAGTGGAGCCACTACGCTCTCGGGAGCTTTGTCTGGAGATCGTTTGGCAAATGGCAAAGGTAATGACGGCCATAACCGAAAGTTTCTGAGAGTGCAAGCCACGGAGAGCGATTTTACACGTGCCAGCGATTCTCCACCCCGCGTTATCGAAGAGAGGGGTTCGCTGTGAAGGCCATCGGGACAATTGCTAAAGCGACGAACTTGAAAGCGAAGATGAAGTTTTGGCTTGCCCGTAAAGTTCCCCCTGTAAAGGTTTACAGCAAGCTGAAGATAACAGGCAAGGACGACAAGAAATACAAAGCCTACTCCAGGTACTACTTCAAGTACATGACGAAATATCCGTCTAAACAACCGCCGAATCTGCCCGCTGCGACAATGGATGCCATTATGAAGGCTAAAATGAATACTTGGCTCGACAAGAAACTTTTCCACAACAAGTATTCAAGGAACTTGGGCTTACAGGCCGTGGAGAAGGACAAGAAAATCTCAAATATTTGAAGGAATATATGAAGATGTGGGGCGCCAAGCAAGCTAGGATTTCTCAGAGAGCGTCAGCTAAGTTAGGGGATAAAGCATGTTAAACGTTTGACTTCAGTAGAAGATCTTGTAGTCTTATATTGCTAACGATATCCTATCAAGCTAGTGTGTTTATTTGTTTTTCAATAGTGGGAAGTTGCCACCAACTAAACAGTAGCGCTCTCAACAGCCCTGTCGAGCCTAAGCGCGCGAGATCTCTCAGCTACAAGGCGTGGCAACTTCAACTTACGAAACATTTAAAGCGGCGAAGTAATCTACACGAAAGCAGAAAATTAAGCGATACATCGTGAGCTTGTCAACGCGATGCTATAGAGAAATGGTGTAGATTCCTGACAAAACTTGCTGCAAGATTGTTCCTATCGGTAACAGCAAAAAAATGGTCGTGATGAAGGAACTCAGTGTGAAATCGATTTCAATTCCTCTATTTGGCCACTGTAATCACACGCTGTCTCGTACTCATTACGGTCATTTGAGAGAACAACAAGCTTGGAAGCGTTAGGTATGTCTGCATATATTATGATCATCTATTTTTTGTTGATGAATCGCCCCGAGGTCGTGGATACCGAGAACGCTTCTTATTCAACATGAATTGAGAGATACAGATGGATTAAGAAACGGCGATCAGCACCTCGCGAACAACTGCTGTATTATTGTGTGCCAAACTAACAACAGGTAAAAAGGATGACTTGCTGATACGGTTCTCTCAAAAATCTATGCAATTGGTAGTGTTGAGATAGAAGTTCTTGTTGAGTCGCACACTTTGGTACTTCCATCACTTACGATGATACATATTTTCTGCAAAGCGGCTAGTACTGCAACCTCTACAGTCTTCATTTGGTCAGCTCGCGCATATTCATTTCCTGTAGCCACCTGAACCTCGACTGGATGAAGAACTAGACGCCAAGTGTAGGTGATGTATGGTTTTGTAGATGACGAGCCACCGATACTGAGTTCACCTTGAACGTATACGATAACACCTTCGGTGGCATGTGCAATTACTTGACAAAATACGGAGTTTGCGCTGCTGACTTCGAACTGCTGGCAGGCGCAGAAGGAGGTCAGACATTGGATGCTGCAACAGTTTTCACCTGATTGACGACGTCCATAGCAACGTTAGTGGTGGTGTTCGTGGAGCGAGCGGCAGCGTCCATTGCAAATCGAGGAGTGGCCATAAAGTATCCATCATGGTGTGATGCATCCACTTCAAATTGGTGTCGCGCGAAGGTCGCTCGAGATCGATCTGGTGTGTCCACACTTACCTCTCTTTTCCAATAATCGACTTTCCAAGGTTTATTTTGTTCACCGTCCAAGAGCCAAAGATTCCCCGCCCACGTCCATCGACAGCAGTCCTGATCGAGCAAGTATGGCCGCCCCCGCGACGATCGCACGCCCCACGGGCGAGACTCTGCGTGGCAAGCAGAAGGAGAAGGACGTGCGCATGTCCAACATCATCGCCGCCAAAGGTCCGCTCTCCGTCGTAGCAATAACCGCTTTATTTCCATGTCTGACAGCGCTACTTTCTGTTTATTACCAACGTCTAGCCATCGCGAATGCGATCCGGACGAGTCTGGGGCCTCGAGGCATGGACAAGATGATCCAACAGGGCAACGGAGAGGTGATTATCTCGAATGACGGCGCCACCATTCTGTCCCAGATGCAGGTGTATCACCCCACTGCCAAAATGCTCGTGGATCTGTCCAAATCTCAGGACATCGAGGCTGGAGACGGCACCACCAGCGTCTGCGTCATTGCTGGAGCGCTGCTGAGCGCCTGCGAAGACCTTCTGCTCAAGGGCATCCACCCCACCAACATCTCAGAGGCTTTCGGACTGGCGGCCGTCAAGGCGGAGGAGATTCTGACTGACATCTCCAAGCCCGTGGATCTCACCAACCGGGAAGAACTCATCAACTGCGTCAACACGTCGCTGTCCTCCAAGGTCATTTCAGAGTATGCCGACCGGTTGTCCCCCATTGCAGTGGACGCTGTGCTCAAGGTGATTGACATCGCCACGGCTACCAACGTGGACTTGAACAACGTCCGCGTGGTGAAGCAGGTGGGCGGCACGATCGACGACTCAGAGCTGGTGGAAGGCTTGGTATTCAGCAAGGGATTCGACAAGACGGCGAGCAGCACGGCTCCTTCGACGATTGAGAACGCCAAGATTGCACTGATCCAGTTTTGTTTGTCAGCCCCCAAGGCCGACATGGAGAGCAATGTAGTGATCAACGACTACGCTGCTATGGACCGTATTCTGCGTGAGGAGCGCAAGTACATTCTGAACTTGTGTAAGAAGGTGAAAAGTCGGGAGCCAATGTGCTGCTGATTCAGAAGAGCATCCTGCGTGACGCTACGAACGATTTGTCGCTGCACTTCCTCGCGAAGATGGGCATTCGTGTGATCACGGACATCGAACGCACGGACATTGAGCACATTGCCACGACGCTGGGATGTCTGCCAGTGGCCAACATTGAGTACTTGACACCGGAGAAGCTCGGCACGGCTGGGCTTGTGCAGGAGGAGACACTGGGCGGCCACAAGGTTGTGAAGATCACGGAAATCGTAAACCCAGGCAAGACGATGTCAATTCTTGTGCGCGGTTCCAACAAGTTGGTGCTGGAGGAGGCCGACCGCTCGCTTCACGACGCCCTGTGCGTGGTTCGTTCGCTTGTTAAGAAGCGCTTCTTGATCTGTGGTGGCGGTGCCCCTGAAATTCAAGTGGCGCAGAAGCTAGCCGCTTATGGACGCACACTGGAAGGCACGGCCAGTTACTGCTTGCAGTCTTTCGCTGACGCCATGGAAATTGTTCCGTACACCCTGGCAGAAAACGCTGGGTTGCACCCTATTGGCATTGTCACGGAGCTGCGCGCGAAGCACGCGCAGGGACTCACGAGCATGGGCATTAACGTGCGAAAGGGCACCATTAGTGATATGTATGAACTCAACGTGTTGCAGCCGCTCCTGGTCAATACGAGTGAGATCACCCTGGCTACGGAGTGCGTGCGCATGATCCTCAAGATTGACGACATTGTCATGGTCCGGTAAATAGTCAAATGATTCATGGGTGGTGGCTTGCCATGGCAGCGAGTAGCATAAGGAATCAAGAGCCGCTTCAATGCAAGCACTTTTTAACAGGATTGCCACGTTCGACATCTATCCTCACTGTCTATTCTCCTTGCCACCCTTCACCGTGCAAATGCCGCCGTTCTGTTCCTGCCATGTGTAGGCTTTACAGCCACCGGTGGCCTTGCATATTGAGCAGCATTTGTCGGCAGATCGAGCCGCCATTGAGACGCCATGGGGTTCAGCAACATTGTCTTCCAGGGCAGAACAAGCATTAGTAGCTGACTTGAGAACGCCCGACCTGGCACCCGCTTTGCTTTCCGTTGCACCTCTGCTGCTTTTGAGCCAGCAAGTGCCTCCGTCGTAGTCTGTCCAAGTGTAAGCTCGGCATCCGCTGATACCAGAGCAGGTTGGGCAGCATGCATCAGCTGAAGCACTACGATGACTTCCGACATCGTTGCCGACATAGTTCACGTCATTCTCTAGTACCGAGCAAGTGCCGTTGGAAGCACTGCCGCCGCTGGCAATGAAGGTCTTGACCTGATCAGCAGCTTCACGACCGATGTACATGACAAACCCGTACGGATTGACAGTACCATCGCGCATGGCACTCGCGTCGGCCAGAAAAACATTTTGCAAGCCCAGTACACGAAGTTTCTCGTCAGCGCAGCGTTCGATGTCATTGGCATCACTGGATGCGTAGCACGTGCCGCCAAAGAAGTACGAGATGTAGCTTCCAGTGTCTTTTACCCAGGCTGCTACAGTTTCTAATTCCGATTCGGGTGCAGAGAGAAACTTGGCGCCGCTGTCTTCCATGAGGCGTATCATTCGCTGTGCATACGACTGCATTGCCGCAAGGTCACGAGGTGTGCTGAAGTATGCATCTCCATCGTTGAAAGCTTGCCAGTCACCATTGCTGTCAAACCCAGAAGCAGCTCGTGATTCCTGATTGTTTACATATAGCGACATTGTGAAGGTGTCATTGGCGCTACCGAATTCGCCGATTGCGTCGGCAAGCACGTTGGACTGGAATTCGTACGTTCGTCCCGAAACTTCACCGGTCTCATAGCTGATGAGTACTGGTCCTGCACCAGCCCATGGCCCCGTGAAATTGTGATTCATATACTGGTTGATCGCTTCCGCTGGCCGCTTGGGGAAATGGAACGACGACATATTGGAGTGCGAGAAGGATGCGTACATTAGGCCCGAGTCGAACAGATTCCGCCCAACGTTGGAATTCGGTATCCAACCTCCTGTTTGGGATACTCCTGGAAACTCGCTGCGGTCCTTGAGCAAATTCAGCTGGGAGTTGGGGCCAACACCACTTTGAATCAACACTTTAGGCGTGCTCAAAGCCCCCGCCGCCATTATAACGGCACCCCTCGAGCTTAAAGATGCCTGCGCCACGCCACCGTATACCACACCCGAGACTGTGCCAGTCGCGTCATGCACCAGGTATTCGACTTTAGCGTCAGTCATTAGCTTCACGTTGCTGCGAGCACGCATTGGCCCCCAGAATGCGTTGGCAGGAGAATCGCGCTTTCCGTCCTTAATCGTGAAAGGAGGATGGCCAAACGTTTTGTGCTTGTCATTGCGGGCCGACGGATCATTGAGCATACGTTCAGCATAACCATCCGAAAGCAACGCCTTCGACACAATGTGGTAGCCCTCCTGCGAATACCATTTCCCGTCTGGTGATGGCTGATCTGTATGGCCATGCATCATTTCGTTCTCGTCCATTTTGGCGTTCATTTGTGCTGCCGAGAACGGCCACTGCTACTGGTTCACGTATGCATCGGGCGGGCGGAAGTAGGTCGCGGAGTTGAACGACGAGCAACCACCGACAGTTTTACCCAGCCACATGTACGCATCCGTAATCCAGTCCACTCGATACTCTTCGTTCTGGGGATTGTACATGATATTGTTGTATTCGGCGGGGATGTCGAACATTGTGAGGTTGCTTCCTTGAGCGTAGTCCGGTGTGTCGGTGCCGCCTGTGGCAGCCAGTGACTTAGGGCCTGCCTCAAGGATTAAGACGGAAACAGTTGGGTCACGAGATAAAAACTCAGCAGCTACAAGCCCTCCAGGTCCGCTGCCGACTACAATAACGTCGTAGCTCTGGTCACCGCTGACTGCATTGAGTGCACCAAGCACCAGATACGTGCAGGCGCACAAGCTGCGGCCCAGAACACGCATCTTGAACATTGAAGAAGATACTTTCTCGTCGCGACGCGCTACTACCAATGTGGTAAAATCAAGTATGATTAGATCGATCCCGTGACCTTGAGTGCGGAGGCATTTGACGATTGCGGTAGAATCGTATCGCACAGAGCGAAAACTTGTGGTTCCATTGCCTGCGGACGGCATAGGTGATCTTATCCGCCATCTGAGGCGAAAGTTTTCTACCCGTAGTCACATGGCTAGTATATGTGGCGTTTAGCGGGACAACTTTCTCGAGCAGTTCGAACAGCAGACTGTGTGTCTCTGCGCGGATGTTGAAGTTCACCCGAAATGATGATTGCCGCTCCTCTGTCTTCTGCCTAGAGAGAGAAATATAAGTTGATAACGCGCAGCTCGCAGCAAAATCTTTGCTAAATTCCAATGCGACCCCTTTTAACAAGACTTTCGACAGAGCCAGGATATTTTATATAATACACTCGACGCCG
This sequence comes from Phytophthora boehmeriae, assembly GCA_011947355.1. Classification (NCBI taxonomy): domain Eukaryota; phylum Oomycota; class Peronosporomycetes; order Peronosporales; family Peronosporaceae; genus Phytophthora; species Phytophthora boehmeriae. Next base: position 702,509 of record JAAVTJ010000185.1, read on the forward strand.
TCGTCGAGATCTATATCCTTTCTCTACTTGTGCACTTGCCTATATTTTCCGCCAGCGCCATACCTAACCAAAATCGCCTCATGTCTAAACCGACCGTGACCTTTGCAAATGGTTGGTGTTGTTGAGTGCCATGGCGTGGTACGTCTTTGTGGTGTGATTGAAGTCCACGACGTTGACGCACGTGTTGTCCTGCTCGATCTCCGCCATGTGCGTGAGTTCGCCGTGCAGCAGATGCGCCAAGACTATCTTGTTGAAGCGACCGTGCGTGACCATAAGCACCTGCTCCTTCGGCGGCGTGGAGATCAAGACCTCGTCGATCTTGCTCTTGCCGCGCTTGACGACGTCCATGGGGCTCTCTCCTTTGGGCCAGGACACGTTGAACTCTCCACTGCCCCACCGCTTGAACATGGCGTGGATCTGGTCCTCGTGCTTCTCCATCGGGTGGCCTTCCAGGTCGCCAAAGTTCATCTCCTCGACCTCCTGGAAGGCCTCGACCTGCAGCTTCGGGTGCAGCTTTGCCACCGCGTCTGCGGTCTGGAAGGCGCGTTGCAAGGAGCTGCTGTAGATGGCGCGCAGAGGGACGTCCTTCATGGCTCTGGCGAGATTGTTGGCCTGGGCCACGCCCTGGTCGTTCAGGGGCATGTTGACGCCTCGGCCCTGGAGTTTGCGCTGGAAGTTGAAGTCGGTCTGGCCGTGGCGGCAGAGGTACAGTCTGGAGCATCCTTCAGCCACTGGCGGCAGTTGCTGCGCCAGAGTGGGCACCACGTTGTCACTGCTGGAGGTGAGCGAGTCGAGCTGCAGCTGGAACTCGGCCGGGTGTTGGCGGTGCGGTGCCATATTTTACTCTCTTTTTATTTTACTGGAAGTAGTTATAGAGGCGATTCAGAGGCAGCAGAGGCGGAAGGAGGCGCTTGCTTGTGCTGCACGAGGCAAATGTCTGAATAAAGAGAGAGATTGATTGCATCAGGCATCGAGGATAAGAGCGGGACCATTATGTGACACGGTTAAATTTATGAGGACGGATGTCGAGTAGTCAGAACCAGTGGAAAGCACTAATTGGAGGCAGACACGACGAGGTTTAGTCGTAACTGCGAGTGTATAAATGACATGTGCGACTTGCTGTGGGGGTGACACTCCCTCGAGTCCGACCTCGCGAACGGAGCTCGAAGACGCCGTCACAATCGAACGACACCACAAGAATTTACGGTTCGCTAGCACAAAAGATACCGCTTTTGCAGACTTTTTGGTGCAATGCGGTGCTCGCTTTGACGTTGAACGTCGAGTGCAACATGACGAAAATGTATGTAATGACGGCCAGTTGTGGCCTTGTCATGGTCGTCCCAAATGAAATCGATACAAAGTGTGCTTGATAAAGCTGTTGCAACACCCCGAAATGCACTCAATACCTGGAAAGCAAGCATCCATACGTGCGTTCGTTGCAACACTAAAATATGATGCTACGCATGCACTGGGCCCAGTACAATACAGTCTGCTAGAAGAACGCCATAGCAACGACAATATTAAGTGTCATTATTCACCAGCATCGACAGCAAACGAACTAAGTTTACCACAACTTGGAGTGTCTACAGCACCATAACCGAGGATCTGGCACTTTGACTTAAAGTGCTGTTGCTGTTGCGCATGCCGGCGCTACGCCGTTTCTTGACCAACACAAGACCCACAAGCGCGAGGACGCAACATGAGGCGGCGACGATAACGTTCAGCGAGGCGTTTGGTGCCTGAGCCGATGCGTTGGAGCTGTTAGCTGTTGAAGGTGACTTGATCTTCTTGGAAAAGTTATCCGTCTTGGCCGAAAGCGCCATTCCATCACTAGTAGACGAATGAGCTGACGATTGCGAGTGCACGAGGGCAGGGATAGCTGTTGTGCTCTGATTGTTTGGTTCAGCGTTATTGCTGCTGTTGGTTTCGCTCTTGGAATTGTCTATGCCAGGATACACGCATTGCCACCGACCAGCAGCACTTATCACACAGTGCGCATCAACGGGGGCAACGCAGTTACCGCTATCCACGAAGCTTGGGTATGATTTCGAGCAGTGCTTGATTGCGACGTCTCCCTTGGACGGACAAACGCCTGGAATTGTCTCCGTCGACAAGTTGACTGTTCCACTGCAGACAGGTCCGTCGATGCAGTATGTAGCATCGTCAATGATACTGATGGGGGTGCAAGTGAGCTCTCTGTGCGCCATTCGTCTTTTTATTGGTGTCGGCGTTGCCGCCGCGATCTTGGCCAATGTATCTGCTTGAAAGTCGAACACTGGACGATTGTTGTCCTCGTCTTGTGGGGCATTGCAGCTCCAGAGAGCACATGTAGCTTTAGTTAGTGTCGCCCTCTTCCGCGTATTTTGGCGGATCAGAACCACCAACTCAACTCCACAAGCACGGAGCAGTTGGTTGGTTTGTCGAATGGCCGGTCTCACCACATGTGGACTCCTGTAAAGTCCGCCTAAAGTACGGGAATGGCCTTCCTGGGCGACGACGACGTGGGCATCCTCGAGGCGACGCTAAGCTTCGTAGACGAGTACCCGACCGACATCTTGTCCCCCACTGAGGCCCCTGCGCTCGTATCGACTTTGGTTACGCATGGGATGCCTTTGGTCAACTTGCCGGTTGATGGTGCATCAAACTCACTTCCGAACCAAGCCCCTCACTCTTTTGGCTCAATAACGACGGGGATTCCAGCAGAACATCAAAGAGATGCAGGACCTGCTGAAGATCGACTGGATTTACCGTCGTCTAAACGGTCTCAAACGCGACGGAAATCGGCAAAGCCAAGGAAACCTCAAGCCAATCCGAATCGTGCGCGTAACGAGCTCCGGTTTGAATTGGTATATCTGCGAGAGAAAGTGGAGCAGTTGCAATCAGAATTGCACGCATTGCAACTCAACTCACAAAGCAATAGTCACCGAGGAGCATCCCTTACTCTTGGACCTGCAACACCAGAAATCAGCGTTTGGGCTGGAGTGGCCAAGAGACAGCGGGGACGTCGTGAGGAGGCTGAGCGTGAAAATGTCCGCTTGAGGCTCATTGTAGAACGGCAGAGGAAGGTGGCGACAGACCTGAGCAACTTACTGCGGAAACGCGTGAATCAGCAGGTCTCAGGCTGAGTTTTTTTCTGCGCTTTGGGGTACTGTGGCGTCGAGGACTAACGAGATGATGTGCTGTTGTCAACTACTACAGGTGTCCGAGTTTTCGCACTTTGAGGATCCAAAAATTGCAGAACATCGTCTCATCCGCGTGCTAGACTTTCACGGCGACATTGGAGATTTTCAGGGCCTTTTTCAGCATCTGGATGCCGCTTACAACGAGGTGGACACCGTATTCGCAGCTAATGGTTTGGCAGCCATGGTGGTACCACCTGATAACGTTCATATTCGTGAAGGAGCCGATGGGAAGTATCTTGAGTTTTGTGCAAGCAAAACTTTGCCTTTGCTGTGCGTGCCACATCTGAGGCGGCTTGGAATCACTTCAGTGGGGTCGGGAAGCATTTTGGCAACGGTGGGCTATACGAGAAAGCAGCGAAGGTGGGCGTATTAGCACATTCACTGATCTGTGTAAAAACTGACTAGTGTTTGGGTGAACAAACAGAATCTCGACGAGCCTTACACCATCATTGAGGACTTTACGAAGGAATTATATTCCAACAGTTCCCGAGCAGATATGAAAGCCAAGCAGGTCCTTCGTCGCTATGTGGAGCCAGATCGTGACATCATTGTGTTAGTATCACGCGTCACAGCGGCTGAGGTCAAGCATAAAGCTCTTCCTGGAATGACATACCACCTGCGAGTTTATGCTGTTACTAGCCGCTCACCAGCGTCAACCCCTGAGAACGAGATGTCGATGCTGCAGTTCTGTTCTTGCATATCGCTTGACATCGAGTCTGGCGCAGCATTTGACCCTACTAGCAATGAAATCCGCGCACTCAACAAATTTCTGATTGGCAACACTGTGGGCAACATCCGAAGCTACCAGGAGCGTATTGAAAATGCCTTAGTCGATCAAGCGTTAAAAAGCCAACTGCAGTCCATTACGATATGAAAACCCACACAGTTGTCCACATATTTGTCCGAACGCGATTCATTTTTTGTCCTATTTTTTGTAACAAAATTTGCCTACACAAGTTGCGAATGGCGTTCCTCGAGAATGACGAGGACATGCTCGTCGTTGAGGCGACGCTCAACTACTTGGAAGAATACGCCATCGACAGTGTACTCACGCCCACGGAGACTTCCTCGCTGCCTTTAAGCTCGTCAGCCACCGCCTCCTCGCCGTTGTCTCATTTAAACGAATTTAACAGTGATACCCGACAGAATGTACCGCGACTGAAGACGTCGAAGCCCAAGAAGCGCCAAACCAATCCGAATCGTGCTCGGAACGAACTGCGATTCGAACTGGTTTATCTCCGAGAGAAAGTAGCGCAACTACAGTCAGAACTGCGTGCATTGCAGATTAATCCACCGACAAAAGCCATGTGTCCTGCGTCTCACGAGTCTAAAGTCACATCCGGCGACTCGGCAAAGAAAATCAGTGTGTGGGCTGGAGTAGCCACTCGACAGCGACAGCGTCGAGAGGATTCAGAGCGTGAGAACGTCCGTTTGAGACTCGTGGTGGACCGACACCGGAAAGTTGCTACCGAGCTGAGCGACCTTCTGCGAAAGCGAGTGAACCAACAGGTATTGAACTACATCGTATACGTTCACTTGATGGTGACAATTATTTAGTAGACGACTTACTTACCTTGTGCCTGAACTCCAGGTGGCCGACTGTGTGCAGTTTAATGACCCAAGTATCGCGCACCATCGCTTTGTCAGGGTGGCGGACTTCAATGGCGACATTGAAGACTTTCGGGAATTGTTTGAACATCTTGACAAAGCCTATCAGGAAGTGGATGCAGTCTTTGCAGCAAACAACCTAGCTGCCACAGCGCCTTCATCCGACGACGTGCGAATTCACGAAGGTGGCGATGGCAAGTATCTTGAATTTTTCGCTGACAAGGTGTTGCCTTTCCCTTTGTGTGATACAACCGAGGCTACATGGAACTACTATAAAGGGACGGAGAAACACTTCGGAAATGGAGGAATATATGAGAAGGCGGCTAAGGTGGGTTTGATAGTAAATGTTTTTCGTTTTAGGTATGAGCTAAGTGCATGGATATGATCTGTTGCCGTGCAGAATCTTGACGAGCCATATACAATCATCGAGGACTTTACAAAGGAAGTGCATTCCTACAACTCCCGAGCAGATATTCGCGAGAGGCAAATCGTGAGGCGCTATGTGGAAGCAGACCGAGATATTGTGATTTTGGTTTCAAGCGTCTCGCCAATAGAAATCAAGCACAAGAAGGTTGCAGGGATAACCTACCACTTACGTGGCTACGCAATTACCAGTCGCTCCCTAGACTCCACCCCAGAGCATGAAATGTCGCTACTTCAGATTTGTACACGAGTATCTCTGGACACGTTGCCTGGTACGACCCATGAGCCTGACCACGTTCGTGCACTCTACAAGTTTTTGCTTGGAAACATTGTTGGGAACATCCGAAGTCACCAGAAGTTAATCGAAAATTCTCTCGTGGATCACGCATTAAAGAGTCGATTGCAGCTATCATCGGCATAAAGTGAGACAACAACGAGCAGTTTAACATGGAAACTCATTATGTTTTACGGTACTACAACGGAAAATCACGATCTAACGCACGTACACATAACGCGACTACAATTACCACTGTCGACACTGACAAAACGCAGCACATCTATCCATCCATGTTTTGGTTGCTGACGCCCAAGTTCGATCCTTTTCAGCGGAGACAACCAGTGCCCAACTTGTCCTTGTGGGCAGTCTTTTGCTCGCCAAGAGTTTACACCGGCGTAGCGATTGCGTGGGTGTAGTCTTCGTCAAGAGTAGAGTCCGTTCGAGCAATCTTGCGCTTTCTGATGACAAAAGCAGCAGCCACCGCAGCAATCAATCCCGCCACGCAGGCCGCTACAGCAATGGGCACGGTGTAGCTCTTGGATGCGGCTTCCTCTTCTTCGAGGGTGGTGGAGTACGCCACACCGACAGCAGTGCTCACTTGAGAAACATCACTCTCTGAAGACGATGAACCATCGGAAGTTGTTGTGGGCGCGGGTGTGACCAACAAATCGGCACTTGCGGTTGGCGCAGCGGTGGGAAATGTCGGAGCTGGAGTTACCACCAGGTCATCGACGGTTGTCGGTTTGGGTGTCGGCAGCTCTCCGTCGCTGTTGGTTGTTGGTGCTGGCGTGGCGTGCGTATCGATACCAACTTGATCTACGCTCGACTGTGAGCCGGTGGCTTGAGCGACGCCAACGATGACCAGGAATGTTAGGACGAACGATGTGACCTTCATTGTTCTTGTGGGTGATGAGGAGTCCGAAAGGTGAAATGTGGGATGCTGGGTAAATTGCAAACTGAACGAGTGTGAGTGTGGCAAAGCGGATCGCCTTGGTGGCGACAACTTCAGTTTTCATTCAGCTGTAGTGCATTCGAACGACGGACCAGAACTTTCATCGCACTGCTTTACGTGTAGAGGTTTTAACAGTTGCTGCATGTATAGTTGACAGGATACTTGTCGAAAAGCTTTTACCACTATCCGATAAGTAACCTTACATGTAAATGTTGGACGGTAGTAAACCTCGTCATGTGGTGGTCTGCTGTCAGTAGATGAAAGCTGTTGCAGCGGATATCTAACGTCTGTAGAGTCTGGTTTACTCCAGAGTGAAACTGTATGTAAGTCAACAGCAGGACCTTGATGTTGTCTGGCAATCCTTTGCCACCGAAAAGAAGCAGACTCCAATCTGCTGTTTGGATGACCAACCAGTTGTTTGCTAAGTTCGCATTATCGCGCAAACAACGAGAACTTTCCATCAATTCTTACCCGTTTTTCCTCTCACATAGAGGAATTCAATAGATTCAATATGGTAGAAGTGAGTGTCTTGGACTACGGCGCCGGCAACGTCCGCAGCCTGAAAAACGCCATCCGCGCCGCCGGCCACCGCGTCAAAAACGTGACATGCGCCGAGGACATTCGCTGCGCCGAGGTGCTCGTCTTCCCTGGCGTGGGCAACTTCCGAGCCGCCATGGAGTTCCTCGTGTCCAGTGGTTACGTGGACGAACTTAAGAGCTACATCCAGCAGGACCGACGCTTTCTGGGCATTTGCCTGGGCATGCAGACACTGTTCGAAGGCAGCGAGGAGTGTCCGGAGCTCAAGGGGCTAGGGGTCATCAAGGGCAAAGTGGCGCGCTTCCCGTCGGACCAAGTGGCGGTTCCGCACATTGGCTGGAACGGCATCAACGTGTGGAAGTACTCGGCCTTGTTTTCGGCTCTCCCGTGGAGAAAGAGGACGCGAAAGTGTACTTTGTGCACTCTTTCCGTGCCACAAAGACCGACAAGAACTCGGACTGGGTCTTGACCACCACCAACTACGGGGACTTGGAGTTTGTCAGTGCCATCCAGAAGGGCAACGTCATGGCCACGCAGTTCCATCCGGAAAAGAGTGGAGAAGTGGGCATTGCTATTCTGAAGGGATTCTTGGAGAACCGGTCGCTGAAAGACCATGATGCACCCATTGCGACGGCAGCTACGGCACCCCGTACGACGTTGTCGAAGAGAGTCATCGCGTACGTTGCATTTTTGTTGGGAGTTGAGATGTTGAGATAGAGGAGTTTATTGACATTTTTCTCTTGTTTTTGGTGCTATGCAGATGTCTGGATGTGCGTGCCAATGACCAAGGAGACCTGGTGGTGACTAAGGGAGACCAGTATGATGTGCGTGAGAGCTCGGCTGACGACAAGGGTAGTGTGCGCAACATGGGCAAGCCCGTAGACTTGTGCAAGCGCTACTATGAAGAGGGTGCTGACGAAGTGACGTTCCTGAACATCACGAGCTTCCGTGAGCAGCCGATGGGAGATCTCCCATGGTGCAGGTGCTCCAGGCCAGCTCTGAGTGTGTCTTTGTGCCGCTCACTATTGGTGGTGGCATCCGCGAGTATGTGGACGACCAACAGAAGACCCACTCGGCTCTGGATGTGGCGGCAATGTATTTCCGCTCCGGTGCGGACAAAGTTTCCATCGGTAGCGATGCTGTGTACACGGCAGAAAAGTACTACGCCAACGGCGGTAAGGGTGACGGCACCAGCTCTATCGAGACCATAGCTGCGATGTATGGCAACCAGGCTGTCGTCGTATCCATGGACCCAAAGAGGGTTTACGTGGCCTCATTTTACGATGAGAACGCCAAGGGCCACAGTGTCATCAAGCTGTCCAAGCCTGGTCCGAATGGTGAAGAGTACTGCTGGTACCAGATGACGGTGCGCGGAGGCCGCGAGACGCGTGACATTGACGTGGTCCAATTGGCCAAGGCCGTGGAGGCACTTGGTGCTGGTGAACTGTTGCTGAACTGCGTGGATATGGACGGCCAAAAGGCTGGGTATGACCTGGACCTCGTGTCGCTGGTTAAGTCATCGGTGACGATTCCTGTGATTGCATCCAGCGGTGCCGGCAAGACCGAACACTTCACGGAGGTCTTCCAAAAGACAAACTGCGACGCTGCCCTTGCAGCTGGCATCTTCCACCGCAAAGAGGTGGCAATCCAAGACGTCAAGAAGCAATTGCACACCGATGCAATCAGCGTGCGCCTTTAGGCATGTGACTGTAGCGTCAACGCAGCAACGCGTGCAAGTTCTGAGACAGACACCCAGGCAAAGCTTGGCATTTTTACGCCATTGTATATATGTCTCTTGCCGACAGCTCCGTCACTTCGTATCGTGCGAGGTTTCCTTGCACACAGCTAACACTACAAATAGAGCAACACTACTGCAGTACGGTACCTTTCCCATTCTTTTGCTCTCGGACGAGGTGCAGTAGCTACGGTTTTGTAGCAGTTGAGCGGGTACTGCTACGACATCACCGCCGACAAGTCAAGTCTGTCTTGACTAGAATCATCCATCTGCGGGAAATGGAACAGCTCTTCATCGCCACTATCCGCAGTTTGCTGGTGAACAAGCGAACTTTCATTTCGCATTCGTGAACCAATTAGCTGAGCAGTTGGCATCGCTCCTCTGAGTTCCTGCTCTCCTTTGAAGGAAAATTCACCATACACATTGTCGTGAGGCAATAATACCGGAGCCAAATTCACCTTCGGAGTTGACCCTGCTGTCTGAGCTCGCAATGGTATTGACTGTGAGGCATTACTGCGAACAGCGCCAGCAGACTTCTCTGGTCGAGCTGCGTTCGGTGTGCTACTTTGCCGAATCCGTGGACTTGATGTATGAGGACGATTAGCGGCTCTTGTAGCAAGCAGCATTTGTTGCTTATGCTTTCTACTTGTTGACGGCGAACCGCTTGAAATGGTTGAGAACGAAGAGGATGGCCGCGACGGCAGCGTAGAGAATAGTTGCGTGTTCGCCTCCCTCTCTAAGATATCTTGATAGTCCAGCATGATGTTCCGTGTGCTATTCTGCAAAGTCGATGGAGGCATTTGAGCGATTTTAAAACAGTCAGTTCAATGTTCATCAAGTCCGTACCTGACTTCGCTCGACTTCCTGCAAAATGGCAATATTTTCCTCGTGTAAGTTGGTCGCCAGTGTCGCAAGGGGGCCCTTAACATTGTTTAGCTCGCCTTGTGTTTCTCTCAGCAGCGTCGCCACCTTTCGCATGCAAGCATCGAGCTTTTCCAAATGTTCCTTGTGTTGCAAAAGCTGCTCTTGGGTATTCTTCATTCGCAGCGTCACCTGTTGTGTATGCTGCGAGTATGTCGCATTGATTGCACTCAATTCACTGTATAACTTGTCGCTGTTAGTCTTTAATTTTGCGTCCAACGAGGCCACAAGTGCCTCGTGTGCGAAATGTTGGAGTTCATTAACGGCTTGGGTGAGATGTCGATCTCGCGCCTCTAAGTGCGATACATTTTGCGCCAGTTGTGTTTGCCTCTCATCTTGAGCCTGTTTATCAGTTTGTGTTTGCTCTTGTAGCTTATTCATCGTGTTCGTCAATTCCTGCATACTGGCGACAGCTTGGCGTGTTTGTTCATCCAAGGCACGAAACTGCGCGGTTGCATTCTCTCCTGAGCTCTGTAGCTGTACAATAGAGTTTCGAGCCGCCGTCTGCTTGCGCGAAAGGTCCAACATGTTCACATTGAGTTCTGCCACTTGTCGCTGACGTTGCCGGTCTCCATTCATGTAGTTGTTCAGCGACTCGAGCTGGTCTGTCATCTTGGCCATTCGTAAAGCAGCAGTGTCCAGCTCCGCTTTCTGGCCGTTGGCATCTGGGTTGAAGACTCGGATGAAGTCTTGAATGGACAATTTAGAACTCACTTGCTGCTCCAATTGACCGGCGAAACTCGCGAAAAGATCGCGGAGATTTTGCTCCATGGAGTTGCGGAGTTTCTGGAGGTCCCAGACGTTCGAGTCGAAAACAGAGACGTCCAACTTGCTGTTCTGCAACGTGACAAGAGCGTCCACGTCAGCTTTTTGGTCCAGCGTGATATTAATCTTCGCCCGTAAAGCGTCCATCTGAGCGTCCATTTGGGCTTCAGAGACTTTCGTGGACAATGCAGCGTCCAACTGCGCGCGTGTCACATACGAAGCCAGTAGCTCCGTCGTCCGAGCTCGCTCTTCCTGTGCCAGGCGATTGGCAGTACGAAGCTCTTGCACTTGCGCTTTGAGGCGATCCACTTCCGCCCACAAGTGGCGGCTATCAGCGATGGCCATGTGCTCTGTCATGATGTCCGTCCAAATACAACTGCCTCAGAAAAAAAAGTATCTTCCAAAAAAGCAACTATACACCTACCCCTGTGGTAAAACCCTGTCATTCTCGATATATCGATAATCCGAGGGGTTCTCAACGGTATACAAAGGGGGAACAACAACAGCACGTTTGGTGTGCTAACAGACAAGGAACGTCTCGGGGGCCCCGCTCTCTTCCTGCACAGGTCCCCAGACGTCCGCGGGCTTTTCGTTTCCAGTAGACAGACGCTCGCCGTCTCCTGAACCGACTTTCGCCCCGTTCGACCGTCGTCCTCCGCCCCTCGACTCGCTGCGCTCATGGATTATGAATTGGTAGCAATTCTTTTCTTCGCGTTTGATCAATTCATTGTTCTAAGCTTTTTTTTCGAACGTTTTGTTTCGGTGCGGCAATTGCTTTTTTTTACTGTCATGTCAGGGTGACGAGCAGCTTGTGGGCAAGAACGACCTGCCCAACGGTCCGACCTTCGAGGATTTGGCCATCGACGACAGTCTGAGCGACCTCCAGAGAGTGACCAAGTATGTGTGCAGCAACATCGCTCTGCAACGAGTGATCCACGTCAAGATGCTGCAGGAGACAGCGCGGTCCGTAGGCTTCAAGCCACTTGCGACCAGCTGCTGCCGCTATTGGAGCCCCTGGTCTGCGACGTCGAGTACGTGGTGCGGCAACACGTGGCGCTGCAGTTTCCCCCACTGTGCCGCTTTTTACTGGAGGCTGATGCCGATACAGGGTACAGGGTTTTGCTGGAGAAACTGATCCCGTTGGTGACAAAACTCGTGTCGGACGACCAGCATGAAGTGCGTTCAGCTGCTAGCGAGAGTCTCGTGGAGATGGCAGCACTGGTGAAACCAGAAGACCAGGGACAGCACGTGCTGACGATTGTATTGCCACTGGCACATGATGATGACAACGAACAATTCCGAATTTCAGCTGTGGCACTTTACAATGGGCTGGCGGAGCACTTTGGACCGGAGCTGTGCCAGCAATTTTGCGTCCCGGAATTAATTTCACTGTCGGAGGACCCAGTCTTCCGAGTACGCAAATCGACAGCGCTTAGTTTTTCTAATGTATGCAAGACGGCAGGACAGGAACTCAGTCGCGAACGACTGGTTCCTGCGTTCCAGCGACTTGCTAAGGATGACATTTGGGGCGTACGAAAGACATGTGCCGAGTGTATGGTGAGCATCGCATTGGCGTTAGCACCATCGGACCGTGGACCGCTCTTAATCCCGCTGTTCGAGAGTTTTATTAATGATTCATCGCGGTGGGTTCGCATGGCAGCTTATCAAAGTTTGGGACCGTTCCTGGCAGCGCTGGAGAAGGACCAAATTACTGTAGAGCTTGTGGATCACTTTATCAGCATGGCGACGACTGCGGCGACTCAGCTTGGCGGCAGTGGGGAAGTTGACATAAAGTTTCATTGTGCATTTAATTTTCCGGCGATTGTGAGTATCTTGGGTGCCGCGGAGTGGAACAAACTTTCGCCTACATTTGAGCTGCTACATAATGATACGTTTTGGAAGATCCGGCGGTCATTTGCGTATTCGCTACATGAGTTGGCTAGACTTCTTGGTCAAGGAATTACTGAAACGCAGCTAGCCACAGCTTTCGACAGCTACCTTCATGACGTGCAAGACGTGCGGTTGGGTGCCATGCTGCATTTTGCTGATTTTCTGGAGAATGTGTCGCCTTCGTTTCGGGAAAGTTACTTACCGGTACTTGCAGAGTTCGACTCGTTCGACAACTCTACAAAATGGCGGTTCCGCGAGGTAGTAAGTGGCCAATTGGCACAACTCTGCCGTACATTCACACCAGAGGCGACATTTTCCGTGATTTATCCGTTGGTGTTCAAGCTTATCACGGACCCTGTCGCTGTTGTACGGGAGCAAAGCTATCATGTACGTCCCCAATCGTTTCCTCCGTGACTCTACGGCTTGATCTCACATATTAACCTGTTGCTGCTGTTATTGTAATCTCATTTTGCAGTCTTGCCCACTGCTGGTGGCACGTATTAATTCTAACCCAGAGTGGCTGGCTGTCGTGGTCGAAAAATTTGTGAGCCTGGCAAACTCTTCACATTATCAGGACAGACAGTGCTTTTTGAAGATTTGCACGTCCTTCTTGGCGACTACTGACCGAACAGAGCAGTCAGAGGATGCCGAAGAGGACGCGAAACTGATTGCTGCAGCTCGTGAGTTTTTCTCGTCCAAGCTCGCAACAGTGTTTTTCACGCTAGCGGTCGATCCTGTGTCAAATGTACGGATTGTATTCGCCGAGGCAGTGATCGAGCATCAAAAATTCTTCCAAGAACATGCAGAATGTCCAGATTTGCTACGCGAGCAGTTGAAAGCGACAGAGTTTAAAAGTGTGGGGAACTTACAGCAGTTTTGTCTGAGCATGCCAAAGAGCGAGTTAAGGCACTTGTGACGGTGGATGCGGAGAAGTCGAAAAATCTACTGCAGACGCCAGTACAGCTGAGTGTAAGGACGGCAATTCTGAGGCGAAGTTAGAGGCAACTACAGCAGAAAAAATCGCCCCATCTACAGAGACGACGCCTTCAGGCACTGGCGTGGTATTGCCTGATGAAGGCGTAGCAACAATCACATCCCCGACAGAATCTCCTTCATCGGCGGCATCTTCGCCTAAAGCAGTAGAAACCGAGGGTGCATCACAACCTGTATCATCAGTACCAGCAGGGAAATTGGAGGAGGTAGCTCCTCCGAGCTCCGACGAAAATCCCGAGACAGCTTCACGTGAAGAAACGAAGCTTGCGGACGAGTCCTCTACCTCGTCTTCAACTACGTCAGCTGAAGAGTCTTTGTGTGTCTCTTCCTCCAAGACAAATGGTGAGGACATTGTAAACCCTGCAGATGCAGATGCTGCAACCACATCGGCTGCGGTGTCAAAGGACTCCGTCGCGTAAAGCAAATTCGTTCCGACGTAGCCGTATGGATAGATGACTTTTACTACAGTAACACTTTAGAAGCAGCGGATAAACTCGATCAACAAAAGCCCCACCTGCACATTCAAAATCATTCGTTTGTTAATAAAAAGAGACATGCTGACATTATGGGCTGCATATTCTGCTACTACATGTACTAGTACCAAGGCTGTGGCTGGCTCTAAACGACATGCCGACAACGAGGAAGTTCGTCACCACGACCAAATTCTCCATTTCTCCGTAATAAACTTACTGCTTCTCTGCAGACCTGACTGTAGCAGCAGCAGCAGCAGCTTCTTCTGTCGCTCTCGCCGCCATTGAATTGGCAGCGGTTACTGTCTCGCAAAATGCTGGCTGGAATGTCCCCTGGAAAATGTCATTGCAGATCTCTTCCACTGCTCGGATGCCCTTGGCCGCTGTCTCTGCGCCACGACTGACCGAGAAACTCTCAAGTTTCCTCGACACAAAGGCACAAAGGCCGTCACCTCCGCCTCCGCCTCGTACAAAGTCTTCTGGTCGTTATCTGGATGCACAGAGTACACGCACGTCTCGTTGACTGTTGCCACCGACCGGAAGGACAAATTGGTCGACTTGAGCACCAGGCGCTTCTGCTGCGGGTCGCAGACGGTGGTCTCGAAGACGTACGTGGAGTCTCCAAGGGCGGAGCGCACCCAGCCAGGGAGATTCTTCTGCGTCACTTTGGCCAGTCGAGTGGTTACCAGACGTCCTTCAGCGTCCAACTGGCGGTCCAGAACGTCCACCCGCTCCACATGAGCGAGGCGAGAGTTGGGGTATTTGTTCCAGAAGGCGCGAGTGACGACGTCCCAGTGGAACGGATACACGTGACGAGTCTCGTTCGTGAGCACCATTGTGGTCCTCTTTGACTGTAGCTCTTGGACGGCCAAGTGAGACTTTTTGGTACTGAAGTGTAAGAATAGGACGTTCGATGTGAGGTCTGGAGCTCAAGATGAAGTGTGAGGAATCTCATTTGGTGTTTGTATGGTGGACATGAACTTGAGGTTTGTATGCGATACGAATTGCAAGTGAGACCATTAGAGAGGACTAGGGCTCGATGCTTCGAGAAAGCCTCATGTACCGGAAAAACGGTACCGAACTTCAACTTGTCTCGCATTGTTTCATTTCGTCAGAATAAGTTACTGGCTCGTAGCTCTCTCAAAATCGACCTTCGCTCGCGTGCCCGAATAGAAAACCTGCAGATTTCTTCAAGACGACAGACCGATGTGGCGCCGTTCCATGTTGGCGCGGTCAATGAAGATCCCGACCAGCCGCCGCCGATTGTCATCCAGTGCGGCTGAGAGATACTTGTTCATGACTGTGCTGTCTTTCTTGGTCGCGAAATGGTACGCGACCAAGCAGTCGACTGCATTCTTGCGTGCCTTGGAGCTAGCATGGCTGAGGCATCGCGTTAATGCACCCAGAACACCATTGGCCACATCCGGCTTTAACAAAAGTCGGTCTCTTCTGGGGCTCCTCGCTCGCAGGACTCGAGACAAAGCGTAATGAGACACAGCACCACCTGCAGTGCTGGAGGCTCGGTGCTAGAGATTAAAGTCACTAGCGTAGCTAGCGTCTGCTCTTTGTCGCTGGAGTTCCTCACCAGGTCGTGCAAAATACGTTCCATCAAATGACGAGCCTGCTCACCCAGACCAAACCAGTCAGACCTCTCATAATCATTATTTGGATGGTATTGACATACGTACCAGATCGACTTGATCGTTCATTGCATCGACTAATCGCTGAAGAAGAAGCTCAAAGAACATTTGAGCCCGGGCACGCTGTGTTTCCACGAGTTTCTTCACCACCTTCCACGCGTACACCTTATCCGTAGCAATGTCAAGTAGCAGTAGGAGAAGCCGACCAAAACAACGGTCCCATGTCTCGGATGATCCCGTCTCGATAAAATGTACAGCCTGAATCACGAGTTTTCGTCAGTGCGCCATGCGTAATCTTCATGGTAAACAAAACAAGATGAAACATAGATGTCAGGCGTACCTTGCACAGTGCGTTCTTGACTTCTACATCTGACGAATTGTTCTGTTCAAGGACATGAAGGATTTCTTCGAGCTGCACACCGTCCTGATCCGCCTCAGCTGTTGTTGATGCAAACAGAGCGGTAGAATACTCCATCTTTACTTGCTGGGTAGATTTAGTAGCACTTTTGTCGATACCATCACCAGCCGCAGTTATTAGCCGACTATCAAGTCCCATGTCTTGACCGGCTGTTGTGTACATCCTCTTTTGACTGTTTTGCCGAGGAGGGCTCGATGAACTCACGCTTGGTGACTCAGGTCGCTTACGGCTGCGCTCCGGTTTGGGTACAGTAGCGTCCATAGCCTGATTGTCATTGTCGCCGTCACGAGATCGAGTAGACGGAGGTGCTGGTTGGGGAGGAGTTGGCGGTCTGTGAAAGTTATTGGAATTGAGAATTATTTTTCTCGATTTCAGCACCTTGGACACTACAGCACGCTTTGATGGTGGAAGCAGCCCAAGTGCTGTTTCCATTTCTGAGCCATAGAGCTTTGCGGCAACCGAGACCAGCTCACCACACGCTGATGCGACCGAAACTGGAACGTCCGCATCCACGAGGAGGGCAATTTTAAGCAAGAACGACCGCATGTGGCTGTTGTTGGCACCTTGTTTCATGTAGCTCCCGGCCTCAGGAAGTAGCTCGCGCAAGTAATGACACATGGCTGCTTTCACTTTCATGTTACTTCCATCACCCAACATCGATATCACCACTGCTGCCAGCGTTGAGCTCTCAACAGCAAGGGCGATGTACTCCAGGTTTTCTTTGGCCATCTCCCGAACAGATTCCTTAGTGTCGACAAACTTCTGAAACAGCTTTGGTAGAATCGTCTTCAAGAGAGGAATAAGTCGCTGGTTGTCGTTTGAGAGCTTCAGAATCAGAAGGAAGTGCTTTAGCACCTCTTGTGAAACGCGATAGTGCGGATCGCTTAGGTGCTTGATGAATGCGGTCACAATACGGTTATTTACCTTCTGTTCGTTGCTTGTACCACTTACGCTCTTGCCAAAGCGCTTCTGAATCTCCCGTCCGATATATTCTGCAGCCTCCAACCTGACAGACCAGGATTTACTGCCAATGTTTTGAAGAGCTTCATCAAGCTGATCGAATACTGTTGGCACCACCGTATTTTCTCGTTCCAGCGGTTTCACTGTGGTAGCTCGTGTCGTCTTGGATTTCATATCACTCGAATCTTTGCTAGTAGCTTTGCGAGCGCCTGAGCCATTTGTTTTTGTGCTAGAAACATTTGAAGCAGTTGGTGACGGCATAGAAGCTAGTGGCAACCTCTTTGGTCCCTTTGGTTCGCCATCGTCGATATCCATTGCTTCTCGTTCTTGGATTTCGGCTGGGAGTTGGATACGCTGCGCTCTGGTTACCTGATTCTGGGAACTAGTGTGGTAACTAGCTGTCGATGGCTCTTGTCTTGAAGCAAGCAAATTTTCCGTGGACGTGGATGATACCTGGGAAGGCTTTGGAGCATTAAACACTCGTAGAGGGCCTACTGGAGCAGTTTGCTTTTTCTCGTTTGTCGAAGTTTGACCATCCTTGGAGACTTGTGATGCCTTTTTCCGAGCAGCGAGACCTACACGCATTGGCCCCTGTGATAGCATGCGTGCGTTTTGCGAGTTCTCCTCAGCGATATCGCCGCCAGTTGAGCGTGAGTTAGTTCCAAGGACTCGCCTGGGCAAATTCACGGATGCTGCGTCGCCCGAACTGTACACTCGTTGAGCATTTAAATTCGTTGGATGGTTGTCACCGCCAACTAGTACCGAATTTACAGCTGCCGGAGCACTTAGAGGCGGTTGTGGCGCATTGTTAGCTCGGTTAGACGAGCGCACATGTTGTGCGTTTTGCGTTGCTGGGGCTGTCAGTGAGCTCCAGTCTGTTTGCCGCGCATCGCTTGCGTGGTATCGTGAGGGATCATCTCGCAGGTTTCTCTGAGTAGATGCATCTAAGCGATCAAACACACTTTTGGCCTCATCCTATAACACAGCACATAGACTTGTTCAGCGACCAACAACTGAAAGATCAGCATTATCACACAAATAAACATTACCGGAAAGAGGTAGTGGTAGGACCAATAACACTTCCGTGACTGGGCGCGGACATCACCCACCGCATCCTGCAAAATCGCAGGCAAAATTGGTGGGAACATGTCGGCGTGCCTAAACAGGAAAACAAATAAATAATTAACCCTTTAAACCCTTTGACGCTGTGGTGATCCACGCACTAAATGGTAAGGTTCTTACTTGGCCAGGAAACTTTGGCTCCATCGTTGCAATGCCAACGTGAGGTAACACACTGCGTTGTATCGTAACACTTGGTTCCTAGTCTTGACACATTCGATCAACCTGCAGTTAAAACAAGTGATCAGAGATTAGGAGCAATGCATCTCAAACAAGCTGCGGCTGTCATACTTTGGAATCACGCGCGCGTAACCACTGTTGGTGCTCTCAATCATGCTTCGAATCGTCGTATCGGCCGATGTGGAAATCACTTGAATGGTAACATACGTTGCCTTGAGCAGATTTCCTAGACATATCTCTGCATGCCCGTTAAATTCATCGCGGAGAGAATTAGCGAGCGTCTGAATTGTTTGACACGCTTCGCGAGAGACTGACGATCGCAGGTCGCTCACTTGCTCACACAGGCGCTCACGAACAGATCGAATGCCTTGCGAAAGAGTTGGGAGCGCTGTGTCACTATTCGGTGCCTTACTGCACCGGACTGCCAGCTTCTGCAGCATTTTTAATCCATCAACACGAATGGACCAATTATTGTCGAGCTGGAGCTTATCAAATATCATGCCCAGTTGCTTCTGGATTTCTCTCTCTGAAATTCCGTTGTCATTTACTCCGACTGATACGGAGGCTATTGGAGGAGCTTGAGGAGAAGACAGTTCATCCCCACCGGATAAATCTTCTGCCTTCGCCTCGTTCTGTGTTCGGCTTCGAACGGAAGCCAGGTACCGGGCCATTGAAGACGAGGAAGATACTTGCAAATCATACGTCGATAAAATTGAGGTAATCTCATCGGGAACGGCACAGTTCGCTTCTGGAATATCGCTGGTACCATATCCCTGGAATGAATAAGTCACGTCAGTATTAGCACTTATCGCACTGTCTCCGTTTAACGTACGGATTCGACCTTATTGGATATCACGGGATCAATTTCTCGAGCTCTGCCTGGAACTGGAATCCGCTCGAATCGGTCAGCAAGCGTTCTCATATGTGCCGATCGTATTTTTTGTACTCTAGGTCGCTCTGTAGTATCACATAGCAGTTTATCAATAGTCTGAATAAAAATCAAGAAAGATTCACTACAACCACTTGAGCTTACCAGTAGCGAGGGCCCGATGTAGGTGTAAAACTTTTCGAGCGCTGTTACAGCAGCATTACGCACATCTTTCGACGAGTCTTCTAATAATTTAAGCACCTGCACCATTAGAATCACACATAAGAACGATAAACTTCAGACCACTACCCTGTGCGTACTTTGCACTCTATGTCACCCACATCATCCAAAAGCTCGTCCTGCTTCTCTTTAAACAAATTATGTCGCTCCAAGCAGCGCCAGACCGCATGCAAACTCTTAAACGTTACCATAACGTTGTGGTAACATAAAGAACGTCATCGACCCAAAACTTCATCCAGCGCAACAAAAACAACTGCAGAGTTGTACCTGTTCTCGTGTCCTCCAGTTTTTATGCTGCATACAGGCCTTCAGTTTCTCTAGTATCATCGGGATATCTAGCACCCCTGAGATCTCCACCACCACATTCACTGCCTTCTCACGTACTGGGAGCTAACAGTCCAGCAACAAAAAATACAACAATAACAAAATAATTCAGTCAAATTCCCGTCCTGCTTTCAAGTGTCGTCAACAACATGCAGAACTTTTCTCTTTTGTCCGCACCTTATTGTCTCCCAGTCTCTCCACGACGCTGGTCCACAGCAGCTTAAAGTACGAGCGCAGCGTCGTCTCCGCCACTCGAGTTACCAATAACTCGAGAATCTCCAGCGCACTGAGCGCAATCTTCGAGTTGTGGTCGCGCAAACACGGCAGCACGTGCGGGATCAGCGTGGCCAGGGGCTCAGCCGATGTAGGCGCGTCTTCAGAGCTTCGTAGGCGTCCCAGCAGCTCTGTGACGCCTGCCAGCCGCTGCTTGATGGCTTTAGAGCAGTTTTATACGTCGTTTTACGGTTAAAAAGTTTTAAAACTCGGGAATTAGAGCGTGCAAAAGCGCCAAAGCGTTTGGGGTCGGGCGTACGCACCTGTAGAGCCCAGCAGAGGCGCAATCTCCTCCATCCGGAAGCGTCCGCGAGAGTCTCCGGCGTCGTTAGTTATTTTTCCAAGAAGAGATTTGAATTTGACCGCGAAGCATTTCAGCCAATAGAATTTGAGGGCTTGGGTTTCGCCGAATCAGAGACCATGAAAGATCGAGGCGGGGTAGAACACGATGTCCGCGGGGCCGCGAGTGCGTCGTGCTGCAGCAGCTAACGAGACAGTTTTGATCCGCTTCTGGCGCTGGATCAAGACGACGATATGTACGCTTGTGTCCGCTGGCCGTTTCTCTTGGTGATGGTGTTTTTCCTGACGGTCTGCGTTGCGTTTTGGCTGAGATAGGGCAGGTGTTCTACGGCCAGAACGAGTGGCAGCATCTCTGCTGCCCGACAGGCGCCAGCGTCGACGAAGAAGATCGGATTGTGCGCTTCCGGACCAATATGGCGCTGTCTAGTGCGATGGTGCAGACCTGCAACGTCGTGTTTGACAAGGAACCCTTCCCGGTACGATGAAGCTGTGCTGGGGTATAGTGCCAGCCGTTCTGCTGCAGTACAAGGTGTTTACTGCTTCCTATTACATGGTATGCAGATGGATGCAACGCTGCGTGACGTGGCCATCAAAGCAAAGTTGGATGAGAAGGATGCAACGTAAAGTGGCTGCTCTTGGTGCTTTTTGTCGTATCTTTTGTCGCTGCTGACGTCGTTTACTCATTGGGCGGCTGATTAGATTGATGGCGAACGTCCGATCGTGTCTCCACCGCTGCAATTTTGTGAACAAAGTGTATTCTCATGTGTACGCGTTGAAGAGTGAACTGTACAATTCGTCGAACGCAAAGCATGAGGTGAGAAGTCGTACATTTGATTTTTGTACATCAAACTCGCATGTGGTAGTGATGTTGCTGTGTGATTTGTAGGAAATGCTAGAGCAGTTGTGGGCAAATTTGAAGCCGGATGTGCGTCGCGCTGGTGGGCGTATCACCAAGGAGTGGGGAGAGATTGGCTTTCAAGGTAATGAACACCTTCCTTGGTCTGCTTTCGCGGACTTTGCCTCAAAGTTGACGGATATAACCGGTTTGCTTGGCTTGTATGTTATGATTAGGGACTGATCCGATGTCGGACTTCCGAGGAATGGGTCTCTTCTCGTTGATTCAGCTGAACCACTTCACCCACACCTATAAAGTTGAAGCGCAAAGGTATGTTTTGTTGCCATAAATTGTTTTTTACAATGTATTGACTTTGGTATATCTTTTTGTTGCAGTGCATTGAAGGAGTCAAACCACCCAACGCGCTGGTACCCGTTTGCTGTGACGGGGATCAATGTGACTGCGTTCATGATTGACTTGATCGATGACCGACTCCTTGACATCAAGCTGTACCGCTTGGCAGCTGGTGGCGGTAGCGGCGACGTGAGCAGTGGACTGAAGCAACTTCACGACGTCTATGGTGCGTGCATTGGTCTTGGTTTCGTGCCAGGTCCATGCTAACATTGATTTTGTTGGTGTTACAGCTACAATCTTCACTCGCTTCAACAAACTCTGGGTGGACACGAACCCCCGCGATGTAATGGCGTTCCCAACCATCTTCCAGGCGCTTAAGGACGACATCCGCCGTGAGTTGTCGCAGAAGTCGTTCCGCTACTAAAATCTGTGACGTGTGCAGCAATAATTGTTTTAAACCAATGACAGCGAGTTATTGTGGATAATTTCAACCAATCGTCGTTTTATATGGAAAGTGTTGGTGCCAACCAATACATTTGGACAGAACAGCAGCACCAGCAGACATGGGCACCGGGCGTTCAGGCTCGGGCAGGGCGCGCGCACGCCAAGAAGAAGCAGTACAAGCGAGGCCACGCCACTAAGAATCGCGCTCGCGATATCGACCAGATCCAGGACGACCTGCGAGTGGAGAAGCTCAGCGGCAAGAAAATGGCATTCGAGGAGGACGAAGACCTGCCAGGGTGCGGCATTGGATCATACTGGCGTAATTGGTAGTGGGACTAACGATTGAGGTGTGTTGTTGCAGTCTGGGTCAGTTCTACTGCACGCCGTGTGGCCGCCACTTCATTGACGCCACGACTCGCGACGTCCACTTGAAGACGAAGGTGCACAAGCGGAGGTAGGCTCAGAGCAGGAAGTAGCTGGCTGGAAATAGGGCTGTTGACTGATGGACTGCTGTGCGCAGATTGAAGGACGTGGCTCAGAAGCAGTACACACAGAACGAGGCAATGATGGGCGCTGGCAAAAGCGTGGAGAAGTACACACCAGCGCACCCCAAGGCTGACGACATGGACGACCTCTAAACATGTTAGAGACACACTGGAGGGCACTTTAAAGGGATTCTCCACGCGTAGAGCTTGCAGTTTGCTATGTTGCTCCTGTAGGTAGTGCCGAAGGCCGTTGTATACTTAATCAAGTGCACCGCGACTGCTAATTTCTATTAGTAAAAACGGGCTTTAGATACTTATTCAAAAAGTGTTCAATTGCCGCATTCTGCTGAGACCGTCATGGTGTGTTCCAAGTGCGAGGAGAAGCTGTCGAAACTCGTGGTGCCTGACAAGTGGAAGGACGGCGCTCGCAACGTAACAGGCGGCAAAGACGGCGGCCGAGCTGTCGGGAATGACCGCAGTCTGACCAGGAAAAGTCGCTCCACTAGGTAAAAGTCTGTCTACAGTTCTATCGCATTGCGTCCTTGTTCATCAACTTTTGCAGATTTTCTCCAGTGGTGCGCACGTGTCGTCTGTGCAAGAGCAGTACCGCGCCAAAAGCCTACTATTGCAACCAATGCGCATACAAGAAAGGTTGGAACACTTCGTTGCTGTTTCTATGGTTAAGTTCTCACTCACTACTTTCTTGCTGTGCATATGCACAGGCATTTGCTCTATGTGCGGCAAGAAGGTTCTAAACACCACGGAATTCAAGATGTCGTCCTAATAAACTACAAAAGTACGGAGAAGAAGGCAGGCACCGATATTCCTGTAGTGGTAGGCTCCTGTTTGGTTACGGATATGCTCGGTTTCGGCATCTTTCTTCCGTATTAATAGGAGTTGAAGAATTGTGTGGATCTATTTAACCTGAAGTGCTTCGCGTCGCTGTTTTGCTCAGCAAAGCAGGACATCGCTCTGCAGAGTAAACGTTCATTATTTCGGGAAAATGACAGGTCGGCCACGCTCGGGACGAAGATTATCTAGTCGAGAGAACGACGATGCACAGTTTGATGTAAGACTGCAGCTAAGACCCTATATGCTGCGCTTTGATCCTGACTTGGCTGAGGTCATTCCCTTTTCCAGATTTATCGGTCTGCTGCTCTGAGTCCGTGGAACGCCTCAACTCCTGCAACGACGCCAAGGAAACCCCACCGACCTACACAACACCACGGCTTAAAAGGCAACAAAAGTGCTCGAGAGCGACCAACTCCTCCAGTGACAGCGCGAAAAATATCCATCGGCGCCATTCACCCGGTGAAAGTACCGTGGCCTAGACACGAGCGTGACTCATTTCAGCCACATTTTCCGATTGTTCCTCAACTCCCTAAGCTTTCTGATCAGACTGGTCCAACCCACACCCTCAAGGTACTTTGGGATCATTTGATTGTTTGAGCGAGGACGCCTAGCCTAATGTGCTATGTGGTAGATAGCGAAAGCAGGCCGGAATCGTTCAGACAGACTCGACGCTACTCCTGTCGCACAAGCATATCAAGACCTACTCGAACAAACTGAAGCGATGGTAAGTGTGTCATATGCATGCGTATCGGATTATTCCATCGTTGCTTACTTGTCAGTTGCTTGCATTTCAGGAGCTCGAATCAACTGAGAACTCTGAAAAGAGAGAGCAGGCGTCGGGTGCTTACCAAATGGGACTCGCAAATCTCTCGGAGGAACTTGTTCGCAGGCAAAAGGAGTTTGTGCGCTTCCACACTCTAAAGAACGAGATTGATATTTTCCAGCAGCACTTGGATCCATTTGTCTATGACATCCAGACCGAGCACGAGCGCCAAGTCAATTCGAGTGTCTACCGCCATTTCAATCGTATGAGAGCGATTCAGGACATGGGCATCCCCATCTACAGCCTCGGTGAATACTTGTTTGAGGACAATGATCGTATTATCACGGCACGCACCAAGAACTCTCTTTATCGTCGTGTACGACGACGAAGTGCAGCTGATTACATGGACACCGAGCTCATCCCGAGGCCAGAGCGAAAACGTTCTGTTGCCCTCAGTCCAAGTATCATATCAGAGTAGCAGTCGTGGTGTCAAAGCCAAAGAAGATAACAAGCTGCTCTGGATGGTAAATTTATTATCACACACAAATGAAATGGAAAAAATCAAAGTCCAAAGTTGCCAAGGACTGCATTGAGCACACACTTGATAGGCTAAGCCATAGAGCGTCGTCACTGCACGCAACCCGGCCGCGGCCTCGTCAAAGACCAACCGCAGTTCCATCGCCGCGGTCCGGGAGGGCTTGGCATCATCCTGCTTCCCACGTCAAGTGGTCTGAATGGGCGCTTCATGGCGGCAGCCATCCATCCATCTTGTACTCCTCTCTCTTCCTCCTCTCTGCATTCTCTTCTCCTCCCTCACTACAACTACAAGTCCTCGGGTCGTCCGACGTCGTCGTCTGATCCTTCATCTTCCATTTCCGTGAGCGGCCGTCTGGTCTCTTCGTATGTCTTCTTCATCATTTTTTTCTGGTATATTTTGCGTGCCATCGGTCGCTCGCTCATCATCGTCATCATGTTTCTTAGCAGTTTCAATTTTCTTTTCGTTCGCTTTCTCAATCGGTTCACGGTCTTCGCTGTTGTCATCAACACCTAATCAATGACATTTCATTGAAGACACATCGTGCATGGAGCGGCGTCATCGTCCGCCGCCTGCAAGAACTTGCTGACGACAGAGCAACACGCTGCTTACCAGTTTGCTAGATCAGTAGCGCTGCCGGCTGATCGGCTTAGCCTCACCCATTGGGTCACGGCTAGCACCGGTTGCTACACGAGGAGCCGGGTAGCCAGCGTCCATTGCCACTTGCCGGTCATCGCGGTAACCAGCTGAGCGGTACGAAGTCTGGCCCTGCAGCTGAGCATCGCCTTCCTTAGCTTCGTCACGCACGTACACACGACCTTGAGACGCGATTTGACGTCCATCCCGGCCAGCATCCTGGCGGGCTTCACCACGAGCGCTACGCTCGCCCTCACCGCTGGTGCCACGTTCCCGACGGCCACTGCGCAGGTTCAGCACTGTCCAGTCGAACATGGCGTCGAACTGGAAACCCTTGCGGAAGAAGAGCTCCTTGAACAAGCGCTTGAGGTAAGCGTAGTCAGGCTTGTCATCGAAGCGCAGGGCACGGCAGTACTCGAAGTAAGCACGGAACTCGGCCGGGTAGCCCTTGCAAAGCACCTCAATCGGGGTGTTCATCTTCTTCTCCATGATCTTCTCGTACTTTTGCTTCTTCGTGTTAGCCTTGAGTCCCTGCCACGGCAGACTACCGCGGATAAAGTACATGTATACGTATCCGAGCGACTCCAGGTCGTCACGACGACTCTGTTCAATACCCACGTGGGTGTTGATGGACGCGTAACGGGCCGTACCCGTAAGGTTCTTGTTCTCACGGTACGGAATGTGCTGGTGGGTCTTCGGGTCCCGGTACTTTTAGCCAGACCAAAGTCAATCACGTGGACGATCTGTGCGCGCTTGCCCAGTCCAATCAGGAAATTGTCGGGCTTGACATCACGATGGATGAAGTTCTTCGAGTGGCAGTACTCGATACGGCAGAGCAGTTGATCGGCGATCATCAGCACCGTCTTGAGCTGGAAGCGACGGCCGCAGTAGTTGAAAAGGTCTTCAAGAGAGGGCCCAGCAGGTCGATCACCATCACGTTGTACTCGCCCTCAACTCCGAACCATCGGAGGCTCGGCACACCCACTACACAAAACCATAACAAATAAAAAGTTAATAGCTATCACAACCATAGTAGAGTGGTCGTAAAGCGACGTCTTCACGTACGTCCTCCGTTCAGAATCTTGTAGATCTTGGACTCGTAGAGCAGCTGTGGGTGTTTGCTCTTGACCGACTCGAGCTTGATGCCAACTTCCTCTCCAGAGGTCATGTTGGTGCCCAAGTAAATGTCTCCGAACGAGCCGCTGCCGATCTTGCGGCCCAGACGGAACTTCTTGCCGACGCGCAGCTCCAACGCACTCTCACGGGGTGGGACATGTCTTCAGTTGTGGAGAGAGGCAAAAGAGAGGAAATAAAGGGACTACAAAGCAAAAACAACCAAATTAGTCGGTTTTTAGCTACGGGTTTCCCCTCCCTCCCTCCCACGTCCCCTCTGTTTAACACTACCAGTCCTAGACAGGTAGAGAGGATGAAGAAGACACGAGGGGGCAGACGGAAGGTCTAAAGGGGCGAGGGGAGGGCTGAAGCGGCCGCAGAAAGAGAAGGAGGAGCCACTTACTTGCTCTTCTGGGAAGAGAGGCGCGGCACACTGGCTTATGCTGGCTGGGGGAAGGAAAGAAACAGCGACGGCTCAGCGAAGCCAGCCAGCGAAGCGAAAAATGTACCCCGGCTGTATTTTTCCATCTCAGCAAGCTCACGATTGGTCGAAAACGTTAGTAAGCGCACGCGGATTGGTCGAGGCGAGCAAAGAACCCCTGGCGACATTTCCAAGAGACGTAACTAGGTTGTAACCAGGGTACGATGTGGGAGGGACCGATTTTCGACCAATTGTGGTCAGCTGGCAGCGGGAAACACGCGACGATTGGTCGAAACCGCCAGCAAAAATAGCTTACAAAGAGACGACAGAAACTAAAAATAGCTCGATCCTACGACAAAGGGTCAAGGCGGAGAACATCAGTCGAGGCTTTCCCAAGCGAATCAATTCAGTGGGGCAGCCAGGCACCGCACCGGAACACACTTGCTTCGGGCAAAAGAGATGCAGCTCTCGACACGTCGTGCTGTCGTCGTCTAGAAGCCTCGCGTGGAAGCATATGACGGAGAACTGCAGCTTCAAGCTGGTATTCGATTCGCCCAAAAGGTTTTCAAGCAATAGCGAGACAGCAAAAACGCAGATGCGATTCGACCATTGGAGGAAAAGATAGACTGACGTCAGTGTGTTTGATGAATTCTGAAAAACACGGTAGTTGTGCTGCAATCAAGTACCGTATCTTTGCTGTTAAATAAAATTGCATTGTTTTAAGAGGATGATTATTATAACAATGAAAGCACGGTATTGCTGCTTCGTCCCATAAACAAATTGCGATCCCGGGTACAAATCGTCTGATACCGAAGCAAAACTGATTCGCTCACTTGGTCACTTTCGTATCCGCTTCATCATGGCTCAAGCAGTGCGCAGCACCACGGCCAGCGGCTCTGCCGTCTACGAATCCGAGCGCGCCGTGCACGAGTATCTCCAGTTTCACTACGGTCTATAACCTATCGCTATTCTCTCTCTCTCATTATGTACTCTTACGACAGGTTGCATGCCACTAAGCAGGTGAACCAGCGGCCGTTGCGCCCTTCAGCTTCGCCCCGCAAGACGCGCTCAATTTCCTGCCGCGAACTGTGGAGCGCTGTGCGAAACTTGCGCCGCCCATCCGCCAAGGACGTGCGCTGGACATCGGATGCGCTGTGGGCCGCGCCACGTTCGAGCTCAGCAAATACTACGAACAGGTGGGGATGCTGCTACTGGTTGTTGTTGATTGCTACTGTAAGATGAGAGTGACTAAGTTTATGATAACGAATTTAGGCTGTGGGTATCGACTTCTCGCAGCACTTTGTGGACGCTGCAAAGCAGATGAAGGAGCTGGGCGAAATGGAGTATAAAGCTCACATCCAGGGAGACATCCACGAAGTGCGACGAGTAAAGCTTCCTGAAGGGGCCAAGCCGAAGAACGTAACTTTCCAACAGGGAGATGCCTGCAATCTGTCGCCAGATCTAGGTGCGCTTTTATGCGTTGCTGAGCAAATCTGTCTCGGTTTGTGACGCTTTACTCGTCTTTATGCTTGCAGGAAAGTTCGACGCGGTGTTTGCTACGAATTTGCTGTGCCGCCTTCCAGAGCCTCAGAAGTTCTTGAAGGAAATTAGCGGATTTATCAACTCCGGGGTATCCTCGCACTCGTGAGCCCGTACTCGTGGTTGGAGGAATACACCGTCAAGGAGAAGTGGATTGGCGGAGTGCGTGACGCAGACGGCAAGCCTGTGGATAGCTTTAGCGTGATCGAGAAGCTGCTGTCGGTCGACTTCGAGCTGGTCGAACGCCAGGACTACCCGTTCCTCATCCGCGAACACGAGCGTAAGTATCAGTGGGGCATATCAGATGGTGCCTACTGGAAGCGCAAGTAGATTAAGCGTGCAAAAGGAAACAGAGAGATCTTTCTTACGACCACCACAGGCTAGTTAACGAACGTTAACGTCACGTATACGAAAAGCTTCAACAAACCCGTCTAAATTACAGAGGCGTGCACACCGCTCACATCCTACGCCGCAAAGAGAGCTGACGCATATGCAACGAACGAAGAGCGCACCTGTCTGGGTAACTAATACTATTGGCTGACCCTAGTGGCTATATTAAAGGAGAGGCGAATAGACCGAGGCGAGCGGGAAGAGCAGAGCAGAAGCACACGAGCTGGAAATCAATCCGCGCATCTAGTTCGCAGTACGTTGCTACCGTCGGCTTGGTATACTGCGACGTCTGGCTGCTGCAACGATCGATCGTACACTTTGAAGCTCTCGTCTTGGTTGCTCTCTTCCTCATCCACGTCGCGTCGAAATTCTTGTTTCTGTGTGTGCGTGTGGTAGCGGCGTCGCATGATACCGCCTCTCTAACCAACGCAGCGTCCTTCCCGACACTGCCACTTGGCTTAAGTATGTTACGCGTTCACCCCAAGCGCGACTGCACTCCTCCTCTTCTGTCCGGACGCCCGCGTGGGCTTTGTACAGGCGATACCATTGTTGGTTCCCGACGTTCCTGCAGCTGCTGCACTCTCCACTTCTTCTGTTCGACGGTGGTGATGCATAGGCGCCATTTGCTGGGGCTGATTGTGATGGTGCAGCGGCAGCGGTGACTGCGTCGATGCTCGTGAGGGACCTTGGGGTAGCTCTCCGTCACGTACACGAGCTGTCCTTCGTGCTGCGGGTCCGGGGCCACAAAGTGGCGTAGCTGGTAGTACGGGGATTGCGGCAGCGTGGCGTTGCGCACTCGCGTGAACATGTAGTGGTTGGCCAGCTCGTTGTAGTACCGCGCGTACGTCTCGCTGCTCACGTGGAGACTGAAGTTAATGAGCAGCAGGTACTCGACTTCGAGCTCGTTCATTTCGGGACATGGCACGCCTCCTACCTTGGCGTAGTAGGCGTTATTAAAGTAATGGTCGTCGAAGAACTTGGCGGCCAGCACGATGCTCGTGATGACCACTCGATGGACGTTGAGTTCTGTGAGCACGAAGCCCTGCATCTGGTGGAGTCGGTCCATGTACACGAGCGCTAGAACGAAGCATTCCGGACTGCAACTGGCGTATTTGTGGATCCGCATGAGGTAGTCGCGGATGGAAATGCCTGGAGCTCGGAACGCCTCGAACTTGGTTTTGTGGTAGTAGCCAAGGGGCATCCGCTCACTGGCGTGCACCATGGACTCCACGACAACTGCCAGTGTCTGCACGATGGCACGACCGCGTTCTTCCGAGTCGGCATTCTCGTCCAGGATCATCAGGGACTGCCTGCGGTTTGCTCTTCTTCCGACGAGGTCTCTCTCCTCTTTAGTTGTTTACTCTGTGGCTGATGATGACTGGAGATTGTGTGGTTGGCCAAAAGACGGTATCTAGGTATATGATACCGGTCGAAGGTTTGACTGGCGGTTGTAGTGCCGAAGAAGCGGGAGAAGCTACCGGTAGGTACCTGTAGCTTGGAATATATAAAGTCGGCCGAACGCAGTTGAGTCTTTGCCGGGCCTTTCGCTCTGTTCTTCGCGGCCTTTTTGGCTGTGGGCGTAAGCGAAAGCCCCCTTTCAGCCTTTCACATAGAAAAGAAGGGCAATCGACTTTGGGAGAACACGAGAACAGGCTCCGGCCTGTTGGTTGGTGGTGGCGGAGAGGTACCGGTTTTTGGATGGTGGAGCACCGGTCCCTGTTTGTTCTATGCAACTTGAGCTACCGACTCCCGCGCCACCTTCGCCGACGGATTTCCGACCGAAAGTGAAGTCAGGGCTCGCAACAGGCCAGTGGCGACAAACACGCTACGCTAGGTATGTGCTTGTACAAAGGTTAATTCAAGTTCCACACAACAAGCGAGTGATGAGGCATATCATTTTGAAAGTAAAGAAGCGCGCCAATGTCCAATTTTTAAATTTGAAACATCTTGTGCTGTGTATGGCAGAACGTTTTCGCACATATTCGATACCGGTATGAATACCGGTACACACTTTCGCAGCTCGTACTTACGAGCTGCTGCCTAAGTACGAGCGTACTTTGATGAGCTCCATTCAACTGTGTCCATTGGTCCAAAGTGTATCAACCTCGAGGCACACATGAGTCGCTCTCGCAAGAGTTCCAAGGCGACGACCAAGTCATCGCACCCAGCACCCAGCCAACACGACGACGACGAACTGCTCGTCACCAAAGGCTCCTCGAAATCGCAGCTTCAAACGGCCAATGACAGCACAGATATCGAACTCAAAGTAAACCGCAAGTTTGCACAGGCTTTTGAGGAACGCAAGCGGAAGGAGGAGCTCGCGGCGCTGGAGAAGCGCGGCGTCAATTTTAATGAGGACGACGAGAGCGATTCCGAGTCGGAGACAGAAGACGAGGACGGCGAGGAGCTCACGAAGGAGCTGGACGCAGATATCAACAAGACGCTGCGACTTATCCAGAAACGAGACCCAGCCATCTATGACTCGTCCATTGCCTTCTTTAAGAAACCAGAAGAGCAGGACAGCGACAGCGACAATGAAGGAGCCAAGAAGAAGGACAAGAAGGGATCGGCGCCACTGTATTACAAGGACTTGGTGCGTCAGCAGATGATCGCCGGAGATGTGAGCGGCAGTGAAGAGGAGGAGGACGACGACGAGCCAGTGAAAACCTATGCAGAAGAGCAAGCAGAGATCAAGAAGGACTTTTAAAGTCGCTGAAGGAGAAGGATGAAGAAGAGGAGGAGGATCTGGACGGCGGATTGTTTACAGTGAGGAAAAAGAGTGAAGGAGAGCAGAGACAAGAGGACGAGGACTTTGCTGAGTTCACGACCAAGTACGGATCGAAGCTCAAGAAGGATAATGTGGACCCGGAGACGTTCTTGCAGCATTACTTGAGCAGTGAAGGCTGGAAGGACAAGACCGACATTGTGCCCCACTACGATGACATTGTAAAGGAGGATGAAGAGGATGCTGAGGAGCTGGAGAAGGCAGAAGATTTTGAACACACGTACAACTTTCGCTTCGAAGAGCAGGACGGCGGTGTGATTCAGACGCACTCGCGTCATGTTGACGATAGTATGCGTCGCGAAGATGACTCACGTAAGCGCAAACGTGCGGAGCGCAAGGAACGCAAGGCTCTAGAGCGCCAGAAGAAGGAGGAGGAGCTGCGTCGCTTGAAAAATCTCAAGCAGGCCGAAATTGAGCAAAAGCTGAAAAAGGTGGCACGGCTCATGGGCGAGCAGGAAGGTGAAACGGGCCTCAAGCCGGAAGACTTGGAAGGCGATTTCGATCCCGAGGAGTACGACAAGCGTATGCAAGCCGTCTTCGACGAGCAGTACTACGACGAAGACGATGACGACATGGAGGAGAAACCTACGTGGGATGAAGAGGAGGACAAGCAATTATTTGCTGACCTACCAGTTGACCCTGAGGATGAAGAGAAACAAGATGTCGGAGAACAGGAGGAAGATGGCGAAGAAGGTGCCGAGGTCGAGCAAGAAGAAGCGGAAATAGAGGAAGAACAAGCACCGCCGAAGAAGATGACCATTGAGCACATGCAGCGCGAGAAGCAGAAGTATCTGGATGAGCTGTACAGTTTGGACTACGAAGACCTGATTGGCGATATCAAATGCCGTTTCAAGTATCGCCAGGTGCAGGATAATGATTTCGGGCTCACAGTGGACGAGATTATGGCAGCCGACGATAAAGAGCTCAAGCAGCTCGTATCACTCAAGCGAATGGCACCCTATGCCGATGCTGAGTATAACATTGACCGCAAGCGGCTTAAACATTTTAAGAAGAGCGTGCGTGAAGCTCAACGCGAGGCCGAAGAAAACCGTAGACGCAAACACAACAAGGACGCGGACAGTGGCAAAGCACAGGATAGTGGAATGACCGCTGAACAACTAAAGAAGAAGCGGAAGCGTAACAAGAATAAGAAGGCCAAGGAGGGGAGGAGGCGAAACCAAAGCAAGACGAAGATACTGCCGAACAGAAGAGCAAGAAGGCGAAGCATGATAATGCTGAACCTGCCGCTGGTGAGAACGCAGTAGAACCCGAGAAGAAGAAAAAGCGTCGTAGCAAGAAGAAGGGCGGTGCAGAGAAGAATGCGTATGCACCTACTGGTCTACCCACGTCTCGACTCGAATCGTACAAGCTGATCAAGGCTAAGAAATAGGAGTTAACTGTTTAGCTGCGCCTATCCCATAGTTCAACAATACCACGAAGCATTCAACAACCAAGCAATGATTACGGTCTCGCTCGTAGTAATCATACTGCGCAATACACGCTTGTGCATTTGGAATCTCGCTCTCGAGTCCATGTGGACCACGAGATGCATTTGCCTGCCTGCTTTGATACCTTCTTGGTACAATTTTTACCATGGCGTCACGCTTGGCGCAAAAATTACCTCTATGCTCGTAACTTTCCCATCATCGTTTTCACATCCGGCTTTTATCCTAATCGAGTCTTCGCTGAAATCCACTGGTCGAAAGTCACGCCAGTTCGCAATTTGCTGTAATCCCGCTGCCTGACGCCAATGCGTCTCCAAAGCATCGTGCTCTCCGTAGTATTCGCACTTTGCTGCCAATTCCACTGCAACAATGTCTATGCGGCCACAGTCTCCGAACTCACCACACTTGCACAATTGACGTCACCAGAAGATTTACGCTGGAAGCACTCAGTCTCGACTGGAAAGCAGGAAGGTCTCTCCAGGAGGCATCTTAGGGCGCGAGGTGTGGAGAATGGCTCGCGTTTGAAGAATGACGAAGAGAGAATTGGGGCGTTGGAGGCCCTCGGAATGGTGGCAAAGGGCATTAAAACCAAGACACAAACGAAAATCTGGCTCGCCCGTGGAGTATCGCCAGCATCCGTGCTCAAGAAGCTGAAGGTAGCCTCCAAGGAGGACCCGAACTTCAAGATTTACTCCAAGTATTATTTCAAATTCATGGTGAGATATCCAGACAAGATCCCGACGAATCTACCAGCGTCACTTGCAGAGGACATCGTCAAGGCGAGAATGCACGATTGGCTTCACGTCCAAAAGCTAACTCCGCCGCAAGTCTTTACAAACGAGCTGAAACTAACCGGTTCGTTTGAATCGGCGCGCGGGCATCCAAACTATCAGTACTTTGAGCGATACTACAAGATGTGGAGAGACGAGCAGGAGAGGTTATCTCGGGCAGACATCCAATTCTTTAGAAACAACTACGTAAGGAATAATAACTGAAACTCTCGGTGGTCCCAGCATTGTTCGCGCTGCACTAAGCAATCCTTTTGACCAGCCGCATCCACAGCAACAGTGATAATGATGAGAGGACTCTATTTAGCTGACGCTGTTAGTCGTTGACACCCGAATCGAGACGGGATGTCTTCTTCACAGTCCTTAGCGAAGAATACACATTTCGATGTGTATCTTTTCCACGGGCTAGTCTTCGTGTCTTGCAACCGTGTGTACAAAACTTGTCTTAAACCGACGGCCACCACCACTCATCCACAGTAGCCGTGACCGGGGAGCTTCACCAGACAGTGGATAGGGCCCGGCACGGTGCTGTGCCATGATCCGTGGAGGTGTTCGTGCTGTGTCACGGAACATCCCGTACTACAGTCGTCTTGTTGCAAGATGAAACGCGCGAGCACTGGCTTCGTTGCTGCTGTGGTATGTATAATAATTTGTGGTAGCCAATATATCATGTGGGTCACAACTTAGTAAAGTCTAATCCGAGTCGATCGTATGGAGAAATGCATGCCTCAATAATGTACTTGTTTGTCAGGGAGGTAGTAACTCATCTTGCTTGTTGCATTATTGGTGACATGGGGTCACCGCCATTGAGGTTTGCGCTACCGATATTGGCGGGTACATTGTACTTGCCGAGTACGCTTCCAGGCGGTACCCTTGTCGCAGTCATCCACGTGGTCGCTACAGATTATAGGATAGGCAGTGGCAGATGGCTCTGCAGAGGGCAGATCTTTCATTGCACATCCAGCAATTCAGCTCTCTGTACTTTTGCCGCACCAAATACGGACACAACTTGATGAACAAAATGTACGGTATTGTATAACATCCCTATGGTCTTGAGCTGTTGCTGCGCGGTCTGGTCAATTGGTATCACCTGGGGCTAAGCGGGCAAAAAGCAACATCCACACATCTTATCGCTGGAGTCAACGTTTACGTGAACATTAAACATCATATTTACAAATAAAAACACTGGAATTGACGAACGATAGTCATAAGTTGCAAGACGACGGCGGTGTCATTACTGAGAAGGGTATCAGAGCGCAGAGCTTCTTTTTCAGCGCGATCAGGTACAAATGACCTACGTAACATTTTACGCGTCACACAAAGACGCTCAAATCTCGTCAAACTTAGTCGTTTAGTTCCGATGACGAAATTCGCTGTATAGCGCTCCAGCTCGAAGAACACGCATCGCTACCAGACAACATGCGCGTGATCTAACGTTTGCTGTTTGCGGGGTTTACAATGCATTTTCTTGTACTCGATAACCACAGACCCGCCAAGGCGTCAAAGTTGATGTATCATCCGATACGCGCAAACGATAGTCCTGACAAAAGATTCTCAGCGAGGAAAACACTGAAGTTGATGACTCTACTGATGGTGAACCAAGAATGGCGAAGAGATGGTGGGTCCCGTGAGTATGGTAACGACTGCTGCCACGAAGAAAACCAAGATGAACACGACGCTTATGTTGGGGGATGATGCCGCCTAAAAACTAACAGAATCTAAAGATATTGAGCCAAATGAGCGACAACTACAAGTACTACTTCAAATACTTTTTGTCAAGTATACGTCCGAGATACCGTCAACCCCCAGTGTCCGTGTACGACGGCATCATGAATGCAAGGATGGATAACTGGCTCAACAAAAGAAACTCACCCAACGCAAGTCATTAAGAAGCAAAGCAAAGTTTAGAGATCGGGCAGCCAAACTATCAGTAGTTCTATCGGCACCGTAAAATGTGGAACGGCGAGCAAGTTAAGGCGGCTCACTCCATAATGCAACGGGTGTAGAGAATTAAATGATCAAATATTGATCTCCGCACGCACAAACTACGAATTAACGTCTGGGGAAGCGATGCTTAGAAGTATCATGCTGGTGTCCACGAATAATACATACAGAAATAGTGTACAGTATTTAATCAGGTTCATCGTTCAACATCTTTGCCATTGCTCGGAGGGTCGAGATTTCTCCTATAGGACGTCGAGCTGGAGCAGCTGCCCGTGTATGACAACAGCGTGGACTCCGATCATTGAGATGGCGACATCTTTACCGAATGACAATGGTAACGGTAACGAGCCATCGACCCAGTCGCAAAGTACTGTCGATCGAGCGAAATGGAGTGCATTGCGTCGAGGGATTCTGCCCAGCCCAGCACTATCGGTTGTCAGCGACAAGGTCAAAAACATCATCGAGTGAGTTGCGCCCAGAACGAAATCTATAGCTGGTTGTGAAGATTGATTTGTTGTTTTTGCCGTCGTGTTTTTGTTTTAGTACTCTACGAAAACCACCAGAAGACCGATCGGAAGTTGATATCCTTTTTCATTTGTCATCGTTGCGCAAGAGTTGTAGTTTCTGAAAAGTTGTTCTCGAGTTATTTTGTGTTTGCGTCCTTGACTGCACCTGTAGTACATGTGAAAGTGTTGTATCAGTGGCTCATGAACCAAGAAAAGCTCAGCTCACTCTTCACAACAATGTCTGAGGTGTCGGCCAAGAAGTTATGCAAGGAAATGGAGTTTCTTCATCTCAACGCCAATGATGTTGTCGTTAGCCAGGGCGACAAAGGCAGCACTTGCTTCGTGCGTGCTCCGCCGATGGATTCTTTATCAATTTTGTCTCGATTGATCACTGTGTGTTCGTAGATCCTCATCAGCGGCATCGTGTCTGTCTACGTACGCAACCCAGAAGAACAAACGAGACACAAGCGACTCTCACGTTCTCACTCCATCTCCCAAAGCATGCGTCGACTGGTAAGTCTTCACTTCCCGCCCAGAACTTTTATCATTGAAAGTAACCAGTGCCCACATATACGCATTTGCGCCAACATCACATAGTCCTCGGCGCAACCCGTGAATTATGGCACCAAAGTGGTAACACTTACACCTGGTGCAACATTCGGAGAGCTTTGCCTCATCGAGCCTGACTCAAAGCGAAGCGCCACAGTCATCGTCGACCCACAGGCTCAAACAGCTAACTTTATAGTCCTCACCGCTGCTTCGTATCTTCGCATGACACGAAGTCAAGCCATCGAGGTATTCGTCGAATGCTGTATCGATGCGCTCGCTCACAGCTGGGCCTTGCTTGATCTAACTTCTGCTTTCCTGGTCAGGGCACAATCACCGACAATATCGCATTCTTGCAACACTTGTTACTCTTCAAGAACTGGACCAAAATGCGTACGTCGTCATCGCACTGCACTGTTCGTAGTTTGAGCTTTTCACCCGTTGTTTTGCTTTGTTTGACGTTAGAGGTCATGCACATCGTAAACTCCATGAAACTTGTCAACGTATCTGCAGGGGTGCGTTGTTAAGCTTTAAACATCGCCACTTAGCTTTGGAACCCACTAACCGCCTGCCCGTGCAGCAATATTTGACCCGCAAAGGTGCAGAGGCCGATTCGTTCTTTGTCTTTTTGCGTGGCGAAGCTGTAGAGAGCGTTAACCTTTTGGTGAACGAGAGTTCGGAAATGAGGTAACCATCGGTGCTTTTCCTCTATTAGGATTAATCTGGTCTCATGGTCGTCCTCTCCAACGGTAGCATGGGTGAGGTTCGCGGTGTACAGCGCAGCGTCAGAGTTGAGCTGACATTTCTGGGCAAGTTCGATGTGGCTGGAGAATATCTCGCGGCCGAGAAAAAATGCCCGCATGTCCTGTAGATATTCGCGCCACCACCGACGTTGCATGCCTTGTCCTCACGGTTCGTTGTTAGTGTGGCGTGATCCGATAGCATTCGCTGAGTTTAACTTCCTCGTGTTGTGTGTTGGCTGCAGAGGAAGCTGTTCAACCTGCACTTTGGTGGGAAAAACTTGAAACAGCATGTGATTCCTACTAGAAATAAGCTCCGCCTTATAGCAGAAGCGCGTGAGGCCTGGCGCGAAACGCGCGTCTTGCAAGCGATGCAGTACCCAAACTTACGTGTCCCCATTACACGTAAACTCATGCGACTGAGCGGGAATCTCTGCTTGATCTGTGGACGACGCTCACACGTTGCGGGCGACCAGCTTTGCATGGAGCTCTCAGCGTATCACATGGTCGATGAGAAGGAGAAAAAGCGCGACCAAAAGAACGAGGCCGCACCGCAAGCAAACATCGCGTCAGTGTTTCGCCTGTGACTTCCAGTTCTAGTGCTTCGGCAACTGCCTTGACGACACAATCGAGCGCAGGTCGAAGAGCATCCAGAGCACCGACGCTGCCAGAAAATCCCAGCAAAGAGACCTCCCGTCGCTACGTGAAGTCGATCACGAACACGCACACTCACACAGTTCTGGACGTCTTGGAGTACAGCTAGTGACCAAGCAGTGGCAAGAAGCCGAAAAAACCGGGTTGTCATGCTCAAACCTCAGCGGCCAAAGGTAAGCATCTCCATTTAAGGTTAGCAACTTCGTTTGCGCTCACAGCCCAATTCTTTTGATCTGCAGACGACGCCATCAGTGAAGCGTGGAGTGCCACTACTGTCGGCGGAGACATCAATCAAGCGTTCGTCCCATGTCTCGCGTCGCCAGGAGGAGGCAGATCAGCTCCGTCGGCATCAGCAGCATAACAATGCTAAAGCTTTGAAAATCGGACACCGTGACATCCAGGAGGAGATTCAACGCATTCGCGACACTTGGCCACATTGTTGGGATGATGACAATGACGACAGTCAAAAGCAGTCGCATATGCGGTTTAAGCCTCGCTCCGCAACGCCTTCAGCATCTGATAAGAGGGTTCGGTCCAAACGACCAGGTGGGAGCTTCTCAGCACGCACTTGACTTGCTCCGAGTCCCGCTAAGGTCAGTCTACAGCGCGAGATTCCTTCAATGGAAACAGCTCGCATCGCAGACGAAGAACCGTGAAGACAAAGAGAACGAGCAAAGTAGGCAAAACCGGAAAATATTTAATCACTTGGAGAGGCAACGCCAACTCAAACAGCCAAACCAGATTTACACCTCCCATCATTTCCACGTACCCCTAACCAATGCAGCAGGAGGTCACCCAAGCAGGCACATGTACACCCACACTTTCTTGCCAGACACGCTCACAAATACGCCGCGAGTGGCTATAGACACCCACCCAATTCCATCCCTTCTCCGCTATACTTTTTAAAACGCAACTTCCT
Organism: Phytophthora boehmeriae; assembly: GCA_011947355.1. Classification (NCBI taxonomy): domain Eukaryota; phylum Oomycota; class Peronosporomycetes; order Peronosporales; family Peronosporaceae; genus Phytophthora; species Phytophthora boehmeriae. The sequence continues at coordinate 741,278 of JAAVTJ010000185.1, forward strand.
TCGCGCTTGCAGGTGGGGCAGCAGCATCGTCCTCTGAAGTCTGGGCGGGTGTTGAGCCACCTGTGGGTGGTTTGCGTGCCAGCTGCGACGCCTTGAACTCGATCAGATCCTCATTATACTCCTCCGACTGCATGTATTGTGTCACCGTCTCTCCCAATACATTGAGCACTTCCACCTGCTTGTGGTCGATATTGTCACGGGCATAGCGATCTGCCACACACAAGTCTCCGACGACTTCTCCATTGACCAGCAATGGGATCCCCACAAAAACTGAAGCTTTGCAGTAAAGCGTTTGTCCCCAGAAATGCGTTTGTCTGAACTCACGTCCAACACAATGCAAGGTTTTCCTCGAGTGGCGAGGCGTCGAAATGTCGGGAGACTGCGAGGGAGGCCGGGGGCAGGTTTGCCATCGTAGTACCTAACCAGCTCGAAATCTTCCGTTCGGATACCAGCCATTGGACAGGTTAAAGTCTCCATGGCCAGCATGCAAATCTCCTCCAAGTCCTCGTTAAAGTAGTGGATGCGGCGGTCTGAGTTTTTCTTCCTGCTGGTGGCGATACTGGCGTTTGACATTGTTCTACCCATTGATCCAATCGGCCTACCTTCATAACCGCCAGTCGTTCTACCTGCACCACCGGAATGTTGTCGCTGGTAAGGTGGTGGACTGCCTCCGTCGTCTGTCGCATGTGTTGCTTCAAAGTCATTTAGAGACAAAGCCGATCCTTTGTTGTACATCGTTTGAGGTGTTACTGCCGCGGGGTTGTCGTTTGGTGGACTATGAGACTCGTCCGAGGTTAGAGAACTGGTACTGCCAATACTGGTACCGATACCGAGTCCATTGTGCGAGACAGCAGCCCCATTCATCTCTAACTCTGTGCCATTGTTGGTAACAACTCGAGCTGGTGGCGGGTTCGAGAACCCCCAACCATAGTGCTGCCAAAGTTCGGGTTGCCATTTGCGTTGCCATTGCTGGTCGTGCCACTTTTGGCTAAACAAGCCTTGCACACTCGCACTTTCGTCGCCACGTCGAGGTCTCCTTTAACCAGTTTAAACACAGTGCAAGCGGAACACACCACTTCGCCACACACGCGACAGTGATGACGTCGCTTCAACATGCCGAAAGATTGCACACAAAGTGAGCAATTGGTGCGTTGGGCGTCGTTCACCCACTCTTGTCGTTGTGCTAAGGCCGCGGGGGCAAACATTGCCTGCTGCACCGCCTTTTGCATCCCTGAGAGGTCCCCCGCCAGTCGCATTGACGTGAGTCGCACTCCGGCAGAGATACTCTCTCCCCACGAGCTTTTCGCATGGCAAAAGTTAAGGTAACACTAACCATGCCAGGGTCTTCAGGAGTTTGTTGCACCACGTACGAACTGGGCTCAAACACTGTGAGACTGTAGGCGTCCGGTTTCCCTCGAATGCCATAACGCGCAGCTGCGCCATCGTACGACTCGAACTTGCACACTCCGACGTTGCCGTGCACTGGGTGGTTAGGTAACAGAACACAGTACTCTCGGATGCAAAACTCCTTGGAACGACCTAACGTCTTGGGTGACGAATAGACACACCACTTCAGCGTCATACTCTCGGCTGTGGGTCCGTCGGCGGTTAGAGAATCCACGCGGTGCCCGTGAAGCACTTCGCCATCTAAAAAGTTGCGCGAATGTAACAATTTCTGGAATCCTTTAAACGTCGAGTTGTCAGGGGACCGAAGACACTCCAACACATCAGAGACCGAGCCAGCGACTTTTGTGACCGAGCGCACGCAGTAGGACAGCCGCTCGCTGTTCTTGGAGTGCAGATACACGAGCGCGTTGTCCTTGCGGTTCTCCAGTGTCCACACGCTCATATCTGCGGCGCTGCGCACCAACTCGTCCACTTCGTTGCGCTCCGACACGTAAAGTTCGTCTAGATCCACGTCCGCTGGCCACTGGGACGCAACTGTGGCAGATCGCTGGTACTCGGGGAGTTGGGCCCGGCGTTGCCGCTGCTGGGGGCGTCGCCGCTCATGGTTTGAAGGGGAAGCGACGGGTCACGAGTGGCTACTGGAGGGAGAGGAACGACGTTTAGACACAGTCGGCGGCGTCTGTGATAAGGTCCACAGGCACTGTTTTACCTGAAGGTGGCGACGGAGAGTCGGAAGCCTTTGCAGCTTTCTTGGCCTTCCGAGCCCTTGGGCGGTCAGTTCGCGTGTCTTCAGTTCGCCGGCGGCACTGCTGGTTGCGGGCGAGCTTTCTTCCCCCTCCTGGGGCAGAGAAAGGCAGGGCCAAGAGACACAAAAGTGGGAGGAGGAACCCTAATGTGTGTGGCTACTGCGCTGTGATTGGTCGAGGATGCGTTTTCAGCCAATCAGAGCAAACGAGTCGGCACGAGGTTTTGGCGTTGTAACGCTATTTTTGGAAAATGTGAAATGTCGGTTTTGGTGGAGGACTTGGAAGCCAAGCGTGAACATGTGCGCGCCTTTGCAATGGAGCCTTTGCTTTCATTGAAGAGTGACTTTGGATGTAGATTTGTGTAGGCACGACACGCCTCATAGCGTGGCGGAAGAAGCTTCAAGTCCACAGGAAGAAGCCAGCGAGCTCTGCAAGATGCCCATCCGTATCTCTGTCGGTGGGGCCAGAAACAGCCGCACAACGCGCGAAGGCGAGCGAAGACGGCGTGGCGGGCGACAATTGACTCCATTCCAGGAAGCATTTTGCGCAGCCACTGGGTGGCAAGTCAGAGTGAAACTACAAGCGCAGTTAATAAACGAACATCTTTATATACTTTTGTGCCAACCGCGAGTTTCTGCGCGTCGACTTGCCAAGAAGCTGAAGGCCGCTCCGAAAACGCGCTCCTCGTCCGTCAATGCGCACTGGCGTTCGCTATGGGTCTGGTGGCTGACCGCTTCTGCGCTTCGCGTCAAGCCGCACAGCACGACACCAACGAAAAGCAAATTTAGGGGAAAAAATGAGCGTTCGATTGTGATTGCTTCATTGTCCGATCGTACCATCGTCCTCTCTGATTAGCTGAAATAAACAATTTATTTCGGTGAAGCCATGTTGCCCTCAACAAGTGAGCCAAATAGCAGTGCCGCGAAAGTTTTGTTGGCGCTCCTACGCATGAGAGTGAGTTCCACACCACCGCAGAGGGACTCATGCCGTCCGTGCTACGATCTACTCACTCATTCGGTAATCACGATGTCGACGAACGCGGCACAGTATTGTTCCAGGCTTCGTTTGTGTTGAGGTTAGGGCCCGTCACTCTACAGCGTGTTCTCTATAAACTAATAATGAAGAGACACGGCGTTTTTGACTCTAATAAATAATGTACTAAAATGTCTGGAACATTAGTACGATGAATGGTAGCGGCAGTTCTAGACTACGTTTCTGAATGCCGCATACTAGTTTCTTGTTAGTAGCCCGCTACTTTCATAAACATTAATCTCACTTCTTCTTTTACCTCTTCCTGCTCCTACTTTCTTCTACCTGCGCCCGTGCTCCCGCAACAGGTTATGAGCCCTCAGCAAGCCTCAGGTGACGACTTCCCTCGACTCTCCGGTGCTAAAAATGTCGACGTCTGGAAGGCCCGAGTCAGTGCGTCGCTAGATGGCAAGCACCTGCTCGATTTCGTCACCAAGAAGGACTACAATGGGGTCAGTGAAGACGAAGATGAAGACTCCGACGACGACCTGGCTGAGTCCGACGATGAACCCGCCTCCAAGCCAAGTTCTCCGGGTGGTATCTACTCAGACGTGGTCGACTTCGAGGACAGCTCGGATGAGCTGCAGCCCAGCGACGACGACGACACCCCGTCATCCAAGAAAACGAAGCGTGGTGATCTACCCATCGTTCGCCCGTTCGCTGAGCGCAACATCAGCAATGATCGCAAGCAAGTCAAGCGGCGCAAGCCTACCCTACCGTCTGCTCATCACCTTCGTCGTATGGAAGCACAAACCAAGGCTTTCCTCATGAAGACGATGGATGATACTCATATCCGTCTTGTCAAGAACCTGACGACGGCCTTCGATATCTTCCAGGCCATCTGTACCAAGTATGAGGGCGCGGCCTTTCATGGCGACCCCTACTTCATCCAGCATTTCCTTATGGAGATCAAGTACGAAGAAGGTGGTGATCTGACCAGCTTCTTCCTTGAGCTGGAAAACGCGATGAAAGCCGCGTCTGAAGCAACCGAGTCTCCCTTAACTGACGGACAGAAGTCACTGTACCTGTTCCACTCGATGCCGAAGACTTGGAAAGATGACCTCCGAGTTTGGAAAGGTGTGCGGAAGTATATCCCGTATGATGAACTCAAGATGAGTATTGAGACCAAGGTTCGCGAAATCCAAGCTCAAGAACGTTACAGCCGTATCAAAGGGACACCTGAGAGTCATTCAACTCAGGCTGAACGGGCTCTCATTGCTTCTTCTCAGGATTCTGCGTTGGCAGCTCAAGCGGCTGTCCCTATTGATGTCTGCAGCTACTGTCAGAAACCACGTCACAACATCCGTCAGTGCCGTGCTCTGCAGAAGGACTTACGCGATGGCTGTGTCAAGGCAGGCACTGTTCTCCCTGCCAACTTTGAGTTACCTGGTCCTAACAACTACCGGTCGCATCCTTACAACAACAACAACAACACCCAAAGGCGATCTGGACATGGAGGTGGATCATGGCGCCAAGGTGGCCGTGGTGGTCGTGGCGGTGGTCGTGGCCGTGGTAACTATGGTGGGAATCGCAACAACAACAACGGCAACAACACCGGCAACAATGACAACGGCAACAACAACAACAACAACAAGTCCTCTCACCGCGATGAAGGTGGCTACGATCAGTCACGCCGCAAAGAGACCCTGATTGCAGTTGTGTCGGATGTGCAAACATCTGCATCCGCTATTAGCCTCACGGCGCACCCTAGCCAGGACTTTGATTCCAGCTGGATGATTGACTCAGGTTGCAGCAGTCACGTCACTCAACACGAGGAATGGTTCAAGACTAAAACACTTGCAAGCGGAGGCATCACTGTCGGTGGAAAATCGCAGGTCCCCATCGAAGCTATTGGTACTGTGGAGCTACAGATCACCGACTCCAAGGGCCAACCGCGGACGGTTACACTGCACGATGTCCTCCTTGCCCCGAAATTACAGTACAACCTGCTGTCGGTTGCTGCTGCTGTCGACGATGACTTCCGTTTTGGCTTCAAGCGTACTATGTGTACTGTCCAAACCAACCACCGCTTCTCTATCAAGGCGATGAAATCCGCAACGTCGAAGCTCTATCAATTCGAAGCCTCTCCGCTGCCAAAGGCCGAAGCTCACGTGGCTACCACAGGTAAGCCAACCTGACTCATGCTATTACACAAACGTCTTGGTCATCCTAACATCCGTGTTTTGCAGGCACTCTCTAAAGACCAAGCCCTTCATGGACTAGATGCACCAGCTGTAGTTAGACCAGATTCTTTCTTTTGCACTGCATGTACTTACGCGAAGTCACACCGCGCTCCTTTTCCATCCAATAGACATGTTGAACGCTCTACTAGCCCCTTGCATAAAGTTCACTCTGATATTTGTGGCCCGCTTCCCGTCCCTAGCCTTGGCGGCTGTCGCTACTTCGTGGTATTCATTGACGACTACAGTCGCTACATGTTTACCTACCCGATGAAGGTACGTAGTGAACTCTACTCATTCTATACAGACTTTCGCATGAAAGCATTGAATATATTTCGAAGTGATGTTCATACACTTGAATATCTCTTACCACCGCCGGATGTGGACATCCAGGCCTTACAGGCTGACAACGCTAAAGAGTACGAGAAACTGGGACGCATCATCTTCTCTAAATATGGAACGCACGCTCAATTTACCAATGCTTATACTCCACAACAGAATGGTGTTGCAGAACGCCGCATGCGCACAATCATGGAACGTGTCCGTGCGCTACTGTTAGACGCCTCGCTACCTAAACCACTTTGGGCAGAATGTGTTACACATGTTACGACACTCCTCAACATGACACCGAGCGCTAACACACAGGATTGCACACCGTTTGAGTTGTGGTACAATCGAAAGCCAACTGTTCAATATCTGAAAGTGTTAGGCTGTGCTGCGTATGCCCATATCAACGACATCTACAGGGACAAACTTGATCCCCGAGCCAAACTCTGCATCTATCTGGGTATTCCCGAGCACAAGAAAGGATACCGGCTCATGGACGTAAAAACCCATGGTGTCGTTTACAGTCGAGATGTGGTTTTCAATGAGGTTGACTTTCCTACTATCGAAAATATTGAGGTCACTTCAGGTCCGCTCCAGCTGTCGGATCACTTAACTGAAGCCCCCATTACTGCTGATGAACCCCCAGCATTTGTCCCTTTGGAAACATCCACATATCCATCTCAGCCTGAACCTCCTGATGACTCAGTTGTAGCACCACAACCTGCACCTATTACCGCTTCGAACCAGCTTCCTTCCCTTGGGGAGGCGCTGGAACGCGACGTCTTGACATACTCCTTTGTTACGGAGACACCCACTCAACCTTCGATGACAGGTGTAAAACGCCCTCGGTATGAGGATGAAATCGATCTTGGCCAGTTAAACTCCCTCGAAGACGTTCAGGAAGCGGAAGACCGCACGTCTCTAGTTCTTAGTCTCCTTGCGATTCGCCATGTGCCGGAACCAAAAACGTGCCACGCGGCGATGCGCTCATCTTATGCGGAACAATGTCATGCAGCTGCTGACTCGGAATACCAGTCGCTAATGACAAACCAGACGTGGATCCTGGTACCTCCTCCCAAGAACCGCAGAGTACTCCAAAATCGGTGGGTCTTTGTTGTTAAATATACTGGATCTGGAGAAATCGATCGCTTTAAAGCACGCTTAGTTATCAGAGGCTTCTTACAGCAATATGGAGTTGATTACGATGAAATCTTTGCCCCCGTCATCCGCATGGAAGTTCTGCGCCTGCTACTAACGATTGCAGCTCTCCTTGACTTTGAAATTCACCAGATGGATGTCAAGACAGCTTTTCTCAACGGAACCCTAGATGAGAAAATCTATATGAAACAACCAGAAGGGTTTGTAGCTCCTGGTAAGGAAGGCCTCGTTTGCAAACTCCTCAAAAGCCTTTACGGTCTAAAGCAGGCACCCCGTATCTGGTATCAAACCTTGTCTACGTTTCTGGAAAGCCTTGGATTCCACAAACTGATTAAAGATCGATGTGTATTCATGGCAACTTTCGAAGGCAAGACATGTTACGTAGCCGTCTATGTTGATGACTTACTGATCATTGCACCAACTGTCGACCTCGTATGTCAGGTCAAATCTGCCTTGAACCAGAGATTCTCCATGACAGATTTAGGGAGGTGAAGTACATCCTCGGCTGGTCCATTCAACGTGACCGTAAGAACCGAACGATATTTATCCACCAACGCAAGTATGCATGCACAGTGTTAGATCGCTTTAAGAACCTGGTAACACATCCAGTGGCAACTCCATCAGATCGTAATGCCAAGCTAACAACTCAAATGCAACCAAAGACACAACTTGAAAAAGAAACAATGCAAGACATTCCCTACCGTGAAGTTGTTGGCAGTGTCATGTATCTCATGGTTGGCACAAGACCCGATCTAGCGTTTTACATGCGTGACGTTAGCCAATTTCTTGCTAATCCTGGACAGGAGCATTGGAAAGCAGTGATTAGAGGACTGAAGTATCTCTCAGGAACAGATGACCTTGGTCTCTTACTGGGAGGATCAAAGTTGGCAAATACAACAACCCTTGCAGACCACCTCACGCCATACACCGACTCAGACTACGCCAATTGTCCTGACACTAGACGCCCTGTTGGTGGCTACATTACTATGGTAGACCAAAGCCCAATTTCCTGGCTTTCGAGAAAGCATCACACAGTTGTGCTCTCGACAACAGAAGCTGAATACATTGCACTGTGCCACTGCATGCAGGAAGCAATATTCCTTAAGCTACTGCTAAAAGAACTTGGATTTCTAACCACGAAAACAGTCAAGATTCAAGAGGATAATCAAAGCTGCATAAAGATCTCAAACAATCCTGAACTACACGGTAGATCAAAGCATATTGGTATTCGATATCATTTTGTACAAGAGAAGGTTGAGCGACATGAATTTAGTATTGTATACTGCAACACCAAAACAATGGTAGCAGACATTTTTACTAAAGCCCTTGATAAACACCAATTTAGAGACTTAAGAAACAAGTTAGGCATGCACTCTCTCGCTAAACTTAACAGTTAAAGAATACTTTAAAATACACGATAAATTTCACCATTCATGTTTTACTTCACAACTTATAAAGAGTCACATGGTAACATGAGGTTTTCCCTTTTACATTTAAAGGTTTTCTGATTTACTTTCGTTAAGGTTTTATTCTCAAAGAGTTTTCCCTGGCACACAGCCGCCAAATTTAAATTTACAATAGACAAAAGTGAAGGTTAAAAAATGAAAAATGTATTTAGGACTTAATCTAAAAGTGCAACTTTACGAACGAACATCACTCTGTCGATCCACTCACCGTAGACGTCCAATGGGTGCTGAGACGAGTCGTCGATAACTGTCCTCTGGGCACCACGGACCTGGAGGACAAATGCATGTCCAGCTGCCAAAATGTTACTGGCAGCAACCAAGTAGACACCGTCCTCTAAAGGCAACCGTACTATGGCAGCGACACCACGGTGTCAAGTACGGTGCCTGTTAAACTCAATTTCTTCCGACGAGAGTCTAGAACCAGCTACATGTAATTGCAGTATAAACGTTCGAAAAATTTCCATGATACGCCACAAGAAAGGTCCTGACCCAACTGGGTAGCTTTAGCGAGAAAGTCCTGAATGTGGGTGTTTCGAACACCGAAAGGCTCTCCAACCAGGAGAAGTGCATATTGTAGAGCAAAGAACATGCATGTACCCATCGGGTTTGCACCAGTAACCGATGGGTACAGCTCGCTGACAAACTGAAAGAAATCGCGTTCACGGCCTCCGTCGACCCACTCATCGACCACCTTGACTGCATCCTCAAAGCCGTCATCAAGAAGCATGGCCCGTGGCTCCCAAGTGCGCGGCAGCCAACCATGCTTCCAAGTTTTCCACAAGACTCGGTAGAGAAAGGTGCCAGTAGTGGTAGGCTTCCTGTCTTTAATATATGCAACACCCCAGGTTTCGGGTTCTTGCCGGCGCTTCTTGTGTCGCTGTTGTTTTTGGGTCGGGGGCGCTGGGAGTATGGCGGTTCAAAGTGGAGAGGTGGCTGTCTGACCCGTGAGCCACGGCGAATATCCGACAATGCAGGATTTAGGGTAACTGACACCACGGATGTACTGGTAGTTGTAGACGTAGGCGTCTGCTCAGAGTCAACATTAACATGCGATGAAGAACCCGCTGAAGTACTCGTTGAATGTCTTACTGGCACGTTTGGTAGAGTAGTTGCGCTGCGTGCGGTTAATTTCTCTGGTAGCTCTCGAATTACAGCATGTTGCATACGGCAGACTTGGGTAGACCTAGGCATGATCCCCGGGACTGGCGTTCGATAACAGAACCCCGAGCCAATCAGCTAGGTCTACTCAGGTAAACCGGTGCACGTACAGTCACTGCAGAGCGACAGAAATCCACTCGAGACCGTCAAAGTCCACGGCAGTATGCCCAAAATCCACTGCAAAGCGCCAAAATCTACTGCACAGCACCAAAGTCTACTGCAAAGCACCAAAGTCCACTGTAAAGCACCAACATTCACTGCGAAGCACCAAAGTCCACTGTAATACACCAAAGTCCACTGCAAAGCGCCAAAATCCACGGCAGTACGTCAATGACCACTGCAGTACGCCGAAAGTTCACTGTAGACCGTCAAAATCTTGCTGTCTAGCACCAAAGTGCACCTGAGGATACCACAACTTTATTGCAGCGCGCTGGGGATTACTAGCGAGAGCTACAGAGCTGCAGTCGACACTTATGAGCGTTGGAGAGCGTTGAGGAGCGATAGAGAGCGATGAAGGAACTTGTTGCTCTGGCTAAAGGCAAAAATGAATAATGAGCTCTGAAAGCAGAGGTTTTAGGCGCACAAACAGCTATACAATGCTGTTTCAAACTCTATATCTCAGAAGAACATATGCAGTCGTTAGATGAATGCCTGGCAGCCTCTTTGAGGTGGCTAACTGTGTACAAGGTCACTTGGTAGCCTCTAGACACTTCACACATGCTGGATAAGACAAAAGTATGGTTATGCATATGCCACGCACGTACTATACTTCAATGACAGCACCTGCTAAAACTTATCACTGTGAAACCTAATTCCTTTATTGACCTTGCTGTCACTTTACAATCTGCCACCTGATGCACAGGTGGCCAAATGGTGGTTTGGACTCCACCTCGCCAGAAAACTGCCCTGGCGAGGAGAGTCCAAATCCGGTCTCCGTTTGGCCGTACGGCCTCCAGGAGTTTCAAAAAAGCAAAAACACGAATTTGTGCAGCCATTTTGTAGATTGACTGAACATTTTTAAGAGGTTTTTAATAGACCAATCAAACACGTGTATTATATTATCCAATGATGTTCCCTGATGCCGATCCAGGGAGGCTGTTGAGGTTAGGGCCCGTCACAGGGACCGCCTCTACACCGTGTTCTCTATAAACTAATAATGAAGAGACACGGCGTTTTTGACTCTAATAAATAATGTGCTAAAATGTCTGGAACATTAGTACCGACTACCTCGACTTATAGCCGACAGGGTCCCGACCAAATTGTTGACAAAAACATGGCGAGTGGGATGTTGCAGAAATTGTACACCTTCCACGAGTTTTATAAAACATATTTAAACATGGAATTTTAAAAATCACACGACACAACTATTCACAATGGAGTTTCCAGAATCAAAATCGTCATCTGACTCTATACCACTGTCGACTAATTGGAGCTCTTGCAGCTGACTCACAAGCTCTGTAGCCTCTCTGTCGACCTGTGAAATAGTTACCTTAGTCTTGCGATATCCACCACGTATAGTGTCACACGACAGCGATTTCCACGCATGTGCCACCCACTCTCCGATTACTAGCCGAGTAGGTGGCACCAGTTTAAACGGCTTGCCGTTCTCTCTTCTCTCTAACTGCAACCGCACGTCTTCCACCCAGTAGCGCCGCAAGCGCTCCTTTAGCGGCTTGTTCCATGCCACATCCGCAGGTTGGCATACGGACGTGGCGGACGGTGGCACTTTAAGAAGAACAACATTAATTGACGCAGCAAATGTTAAGACATCCTCCGTCCAATGTCCAGAAAAGTCGTCCAGCAGCAGCAGTATGGGATCATCGAGCCTTTCGCGAGCGCCAAAGTGAAATTTTAAAAACTCTACGCTCAGGTACCCATTCCACCATGCTAAATCACATATATTTAAAACGCATTTTTGTTTAAAAATATTTAAAATATATAGTTGGAAATCAAATTGAACTTACCTTTGTCGTTCCCGTAAATCTGAAGTCCCGTTGATTCTTGTATCTTCTTGATGTCCTTCCAAATGATTTTTCCAAACCCACGACGATGCTTGCTGCTTTCCACGGCTGTTTCCGGTACTGTTGATCGTTTCGTTTTAAAAACGACGAAAGGAGTATATTTCTGTCCATCCAAATCTCCCAGCAACATCACCGTAGATCGCTCCTTGCTTTTTCCTCCACAGCGCACCCACACCGTTTTTCACCCGTTCGATGCAGCGTTCGTTGCGGTAAGTACTCGAAAAGAACAGCTAAAAATCAAGTTAAAAACAGTAGGTTATTAGATATTTTAAAAATAATAAAGAGCCCATTCACAAACCTGTTTGGTCTGCATTGTAGACCGTGGAAACCCCATAGATTGCATCGTCTCCTTCACCAACTTTGCAAATTCATCCCGAATCTTGTCCAGGTCGCTCGCACTCACCTGACCTTGGCGAGTTCTAGCGCGGATAGAAAATTTGTTTGACGCTGTAAAGCGCTTTCTCCAGCTCCATGTAGCCTTAAAATCTTGCGTCCCTTCTTCCTTTGCCATTTCAACCGCCTTTAATTGCAGCATCAGGTTTGATTCTGGAACGCCCTCTTCTCTAAGCTCATTAATCCAGACAACCAATGCTCTCTCGGCGTCACTCGACAGTGTACGTGTTAGGCCACAGGGACGATGTTTCTTTCGGCTTCCACCTTTGCTAGTTTTAGATGCATTCTGGATGTCATGCTGTTTGACACGCCAATGCAAAATCAACTTCCTTCTACTTTCATATGCATGCTCAGCCAAGTCAGGGAAAAAATGATCGATAGTTTTGCGAACAGAACCTGTTGCCGCAAGGTAATTAAGTACCTCCAGCTTGTAGCGACCGCAATACGAGTTGCGCTTGGGAGAGCGAGGCATGAAGGGTTGGAGGCTTGGGAGTCCAGGGCGTTTTTAAATAGTGAATGGGCGAGCTGTCCGCTATAAGCGATGGTCGACCAGCCCTACCCCTGGAACCATTTTCATTGGTTCATCTCCAACTGTCGGCTATAAGCAAGAGACCGTTATAAGCAGAGGTAGTCGGTACGATGAATGGTAGCGGCAGTTCTAGACACGTTTCTGAATTCCGCATACTAGTTTCTTGTTAGTAGCCCGCTACTTTCTTAAACATTAATCTCACTTCTTCTTTTACCTCTTCCTGCTCCTACTTTCTTCTACCTGCGCCCGTGCTCCCGCAACAGTTTGCTCTTCGTTGGTCTGACAACGACAGCACTGTTGTCCAGTCAAACAAGACGAGAAATCATTGAATTTGATCACCGCTACCTAAGAGCTTTTGATGACGGTGCGAATAGGGGAGGCGTTGCATTCACCACACATGGTATGCAGACACGATCTCGAGTCTCCGCTAGATGCCCCTCAATCATGCTTGCAGTGCACGCAGACAAGTAGTGGAGCCCATGTCTCCCCTACCGTCACCGTCTACAAACGCGGCAAGCGTGCGATCAACTGCGTAACACAATCTGGCAGAGTTTGCATCGGACATCTAATCCAAGTGCTGGGATGCCAATACTACAGTAGAAAAGAAAAAAACTACCGACAGTGACGCGCTCAGAGTCAAGTCCAGCTGTACCCACTCCCTCGCAGCAAATCAGCGAGTTCAATAAATCTCTAAACTCCCGGGTCGCAGGTCGCCCGTCCATCTTCAACATCCACGTATCAAAGCCTGGCTGAGTCACTCATTCCACATTCTGCACCATCGGAACCAAGCGCCTTCCAGTCCAGTCGTCGCCATGTTGTTCCCTTACGTCTCTCGCCTTGGACGTCGCTCCGTCAGTACCAACTCTCGTCGTGTCCGAGCTCCTCCCGCCAGTCCGTCCCCCGCCTTCCCAGGCGAGTTTCCACACGCTCAGATCGTCACGAAGCAAGTCCCAGGCCCCAAGTCCATGCAAGAACTTAAGCGTCTCTCGGCCTTACAGAACACCGGAGCCATCAACTTCTTCGCTGATTACGCCACCAGTCGAGGCAACTACCTGGTGGACGTGGACGGCAACCGCTTCCTGGACGTCTACGGCCAGATCGCGTCGCTGCCGTTGGGCTACAACCACCCGAAAGTCCTGAAAGCCATGCAGAACCCTAAAAATCTGAGCATGTTAGCGCAACGCCCGTGTCTGGGCGTGTTCCCTCCTGGGGATTGGGTCGACCGCATCGCTCAGACGCTGCTCAAAGTGGCGCCTGAAGGGCTGGAGGACGTCAACACGCTCATGTGCGGCTCCTGCTCCAATGAAAACGCCTACAAGGCGGTCTTCATGTGGTTCCAGACCAAGCTCAGAGGAGGCAAACCGCCTTCTGAAGAAGAACTGGAGAGCTGCATGACACACCAACTGCCAGGAACTCCCAATCTGAGCATTTTGAGCTTCCAAGGGGTTTCCACGGCCGGCTGATGGGCTGTTTGTCCACGACGCACTCCAAGGCCATCCACAAGGTGGATGTGCCAGCGTTCGACTGGCCGGTGGCTCCATTCCCCAAGTTGAAGTACCCACTGGATGCTCATCAAGCTGCAAATGAAGCGGAAGAGAAACGATGCTTGGAGAAAGTGGAACGTTTGCTGGAGTGCAGTGCAGCGGTGACGAGCCCCAAGGACTCACGCATTGCTGGCATGATTGTGGAGCCGATTCAAGCCGAAGGAGGAGACAACCACGCTAGTCCAGATTTCTTCCGAGCGCTGCGGGACTTGGCAGCGAAGTATGGTGTGGCATTCATTGTAGACGAGGTGCAGACTGGAGGAGGAAGCACCGGCAAGTTCTGGGCACACGAGCACTGGAAACTGGAGAACCCACCCGACCTTGTGACATTCAGCAAGAAGCTACAGACGGGTGGGTATTTTGCCAAGGGAGAGTTCCGACTGAAGGAGGGGTATCGTATTTTTAACACCTGGATGGGAGATCCCACCAAGATGATCACACTTCAAGCTGTGATTGAAGCTGTGGAGAGCGATAGGCTTTTGGAGAATGTTAGCATAACGGGTGACTACCTCAAGGCTGGACTGCATGAAGCTGCGGCCACGTTCCCAACACTTTTATCCAACGTGCGCGGGCAGGGAACATACTTAGCTGTGGATTTCCCAACCGAAGCTGTGCGCAATGAATTTGTGAACCTGATGAAGGCGAAGGGTGTCGCCTCCGGAGGTTGTGGAGTGAAATCGGTGCGCTTCCGTCCGGCACTGGTGTTCCAGCCAAAGCACGCAGCGGAATACTTGGACAAGATGTACGAGGTTTGCAAGATACTCAGCAAGGCCCAAGGCTAAGGGCTGCAGGTTAGTTTATGAACTTGTGTCAGTAAGGTGTTCAAACTTAGAGCCAATCTACGATGGCAATGTCGAGCTTACGGCAATATCATCATCCTGGTGGAGATTCGCGATAGTTATTTGTGATCGTGTCCGTGAGCCTGTGATGCCGTTGCAGTTAGTGAGGTTAGTTAGCCGCCTTTTCAGGCAAGAGACGCAGACCACACAAAGAGTGAAGTGATATCGATCATTGGCAAGAGTCGTAAAGTGCGCTAACCGTGTAGAAGCATGAGCGTGAGCATCAAAGTGTCGGTTCGATGCCGTCCATTTACATGCGATGATAAGCTGGGCGTCGTGCTCACGCAGAACGGCGAGGAGGAAGGCGACGTGGAACTCATCAACTCAACATATTCCACCACGAGGTTCCCCTTTAGCTATGCGTGGTGGAGCGCCTATGGCTACAAACGGCATATCCAAGGCGATCCGCTGCCAGCCGACAACATGACTCTCGTCGACCAACAAATGGCTTACGAGAGCGTCGGAATGAAGATCAAGGCGGATCTGCTTGGAGGCAATGCCGTCGTGCTGTTTGCCTACGGTCTTTCTGGGTCGGGGAAGACCTTTACGGTGTTTGGGGTGGGTCACCGATTCCGCGTTGAAGTATGACCAAAGCTACTACTAACCAAAGTGTGTGTGCTTGGTACACGACCACACTGGCCAAATTACTAGCCAGATGCTGTAGACATTCCTGAGGCGTGGTTCAAGCACGAAGACCCTCACCCACTGGTATGAGTATTCATGAATACCGGGGTAAGAATCCACGAACCTAATTATCAATTGTTGTCGATTTAGTGGGGGATATTCCCGCGACTAGCATACGAACTCTTTAAAGAGAAACAGGACGGCTGGAAAATCTCAATGAAGTATTTCCAGAATGTCGTGGACACTGTGCGTGACCTCATGTCGCCCGTAGCGCAGGAACAGCAATATAAATCTGGGATGCGTAAGGATGCAGACGGATTCACCGATATTGAGTGGTGCCAATCTGTCGTGCTGAAGGACTGGAATGACTTGCGAAGGACGTTCATGGCTGCCAACGCCAAAAAGGCTATCGCACCGACGCAGTTTAATCACCAGTCCACACGTGGCCACTGTATCATGACACTTGAGGTAGAGAAACCTGACCCCGAACGTGAGGGTATGAAACAGAGAGGTCGCATTTACGTGTGCGATCTTGCTGGTACGGAGCCTGCAGGTGACATTATGTACGCCGAGTATAAGAAAGTAGTATTTGAGAACGGAGAAATTGAGCACAAGTTTCTGGGGCCTCACCCGGACGCTTCAAAGTCGAAGGAGTTGCAAGACCAAGGCAAGAAGATCAACTTGTCACTAACTGAAATGGCGCAGTTCTTCATGAAAATGGCCGAGGCAGTCAAAGCCAACAAGCTTAAGCCGGGCATGTCGATTCCGGGGTGCAATTCGTACTTCTTGTGCAAATACCTCAAGGACACAATGCTACAAGCGCGAACTTATCTCTTTTGCGCCATCCGCCCAGAGGTCAAATTTCACGGCTACACCTTTTCGACGCTAGGCTTCGCAAAGAACGCATCTGTCATTAAGCTTCAGCCTAAAAAGCTTCGACTGCCGCTAGTCCAGCAGAGAGAAAGCTCATGGCTGAACTGGAACAGATGAAGGCTCTAGTGAGCCAGCTAAAGGATGAAAACGAGCGTATCGCAAAAATCCGTGGTGAATCTGGAATTACAGAGGCCGCAGCTACTGCTGGTGCCGAAGCACCGAGTGACGCGGCTAGTGCACAGGTCGCGCAATTAAGCGAAATGCTTAACCAGAAACAGAAAGAGTTGGAAAATGTGCTGAATGGGGAAGTCCAGGAGCGAGTGGTGGTATGAGTATTCAGGACGAGATGATGCACCGCCAGCGTGAAGAATACGGCAAGCGCGGTATCCACTTGTATCATTTTGAGGCAGATACGAAATCGCCATACCTCATCAATCTGGACGTAGATGCCTATCGATCAAAACGATTTATGTTCCTGCTGGATAAGCCTCACCTGACGGTGGGTCCGCAAGGAGATATTCAACCGATATCGCTCAGCATTGTGAATGGGCATTGCTCGTTTGAGAACGATGGCAATGAGATCTTTCTTCTTGCTGGTGCTGGCGATGTGATGCGCAACGGTAAAAGCTTGAGAAGAATGAATGTGTCCAGCTTGCTCCTTTCGACCGTGTTGTGCTTGGTAACGAGCTCATGCTCTTCGTGTACCCAGGTCGCGAGCCTGATGGTGAGCCACCCACAGCCGACTCTGCCGCTGCCGAGTATAAGGAGGCTCTGCAGACAGTGGACAATGCCGCGATGAATGAACTACAGGAGCAGATGAAGAAGTTCGAGGAGGAGAAGGCTCGATGGGAGAAAGAACGACAGGAGCGAGAGGCTGCAGTGGCTGCTGCAGCTGCTGCTGCCGCGGCCGCCGCAAATACTTCTAGTGCGGCTGACAAAGCTGCAGCTGAGGCGGCGGCGGCAGCAGCGGAGGCTGCAGCAGCACAAGCAGAGGAGGAGGCGCGCTTGGCTGCTGAAAAACAGCGCGAGTTTTTAGCGCGCCAAGTGAATGATCAAGAACTCCGGGAAGTTTTACCAAAGATTGCGGAGCTAACGCAGATTGTCAAGGTTTTAAATCGTGACGTGTTGAGTTTTGAGACAGCGTTGCAGAGCTCGTCGATGGAGGACAAAGAAGGTAGTGGCATGGGAGGAATCCCAAAAGTGAAAGTCAAAGTGTACAACAAGGCCACCGACGAAACGATTTTCCTTGATGTTTTCGAGTTTGTGAAAGCACATGCATTGCTAAAGGACGAAGTGGCTTTCTTGCGAAACGCACTCATGAACAATCGCGAGTACGAGTCTCCAGCAGGGCACGACCCTATCACATTGCTCTTCGACAACGCCTTCCACATCGGCAGCGCCACCACTTTTCTAGAGTATTTGCTCTACAACTTGGAGACTGAACCGGATGAATCACAGCTCAGCATCAAGCTTGCAGTCCCGCCTTTCAACAGTATCGGGAAACTTCAGGTGATTTGGATTCCGCTATCGTCCCCCGATCCAGAGAAGCATAACGAGGATGATCTGATGGATGTCGAAAGTCCGAACGACCTCCTTGGTAAGCCTTGGACATTCAGGATTCGGATCGTTGGTGCTACTGGACTTCCAATCATTACCGATTTGGCCTACTGTCAATACGAGTTCCTTGGTGAGCTATTCACGACCGAAAGTGTGGAGCAGAACACGCGAAGCCCTGTATTCAACTATGAATTTACTCACCATGTTGACTGCGTCACGGAGCAGTTTATCGAGTACCTTCAGAGCGCGCGCCTCGAATTTCAAGTATTTGTGAACCCGTACATACTTGATCCACCCAAGGACAAGATTTCGACATCAAATCCTGCAATCGCCGCGCAACTTGGTGAAGGACACGAAGGTTTGTTGTTTGTATAAATATTGCTATATCGTCGACTGACGGATGCATTGATGTTTGGTATCCTGCCAGCCAAACCAACCTACGATGAACTGCAAGATAAATGCTCGCAACTGGAGAAGAGTCTTGCGAGTGCCTCAGAAGAATTGGCTTTTCTGAAGGAACAGTACCGAAGCGCAGTCGGGCGGTATGGAACTGCATTGGATTGTAACAAGGCCCCAGTGGCTGTAGTTACCACTAACAAATCTTTATGAAATTGTTATGTAGTGATCCACCCGTGCGGTTACCTGCGCTATCGGTCGATGTTCCAAGTAGTTCAATTAACTCTGGACCATGCACCCCAAGAAAGAAGATCGAGTCGGCCAGGAAGAGTGACTCGCAATTGAACAGCCCTATGAAAGAGACGAAGGATCCCGCCATACCAGTAGCTCAATGACCAGTCAAACAAAGTTAACATTGCGCTGGATCCAATGACCGTGATTTGGTGTTATTGAGCCGAGAAATCGTTTCACTTATTCAGATAAGGTGTGCATGGTTTGGGATGCAAGCGATCGATTTAGCTACATTGACGGATTGCTTGTATTTTGAGAACAACTACTGTTTCTCGAGGCGTTTGGCTGTGCATTGTGGCAAACGAGTCGTATAGCAATGGAAGAATGTCAGGATGCTGCTGTTGTGAACGCGGGGATCAATGGTGCCACGAGATCCAGGTCTTTGTATGCCAACGATGTCAAAATCGAGGTGCGATTGATATCAGCTGTGCCAGTTTTGCAATGTCCTTGTGCTCACCTAGTTCTCTGCATTCAGGTTGGTGTGGATCCCCCGACTCGGAGACAAACAGTGAGTACCCCGTCAACAAAATCAACAACCGTTTCGATGAAGGCAGGAGCTCCACTGAAAGTGCTAATTGCATCCTGGAACGTGGGTAATACGATGCCACCAAAGAACCCCAAACTGCTGGAAGAGTGGATCCCGGAGGGCGGTGGTGACTTCGATGTGATTGCTATCGGGCTGCAGGAGAGCACGTACAAGAGTAAAGAAAAGACTTGGAGAATCTGGTGAAGGCAGATAGCCGTAATTCAAGTTACCGTAAGGTGGGCGACGACGAGTTTACGACCGGAAGCGATACTGACTTCATTGACATCGATGAAGGAGATTATGACGAGGACGACGACGACGAAGAGGAAGATAGGAGTGAAGGAAAGGCGGATGATTCGGAAGATAAGGTGTCCTCGAGGTCCGCGAGTCAGAAATACCTTTCTAGTACGGAGGAGAGCAACAACGCCAGCAACGAGGTGTTGCGAGCTGGTCGTGGTGTCGCCCCACTAAGCGGCTCGGTGCAAGGTGAAACTGGAACTACTAAGTCTCCAGATGTGATTGTGAAGAGATCGCGCACCAAGAAATCAATGCGGAAGATGAAGAAAATTGTTCGCCAGCTTAGCAGTAAGAGCGACGCACTGGACTATCCGTTCAATCGACAAATTTACATGCATCTGGGCGAGAGTTACGCACTGGTCGGCAAGGTAGACCTTATGGAGATGCGGCTATTTGTCTACGCTCACGAACGCAACAATGTTACCGACGTGGAAAAACTCGCCATCCCAACAGGACTGGGAAGCGTTATTGGCAATAAGGTACGCAAGCGTAGTCGACCATTCTATTTCTCGAGTACTGTATGGGTTGGCTAATTGGCTCAATGTGCGCTCTGTGTTATAGGGTGGTTTGATTTTCAAGTGTGTTGTTGAAAACACGTCACTCTGCTTTGCTAGCTGTCATCTGGCTGCTCATCAAGATCAGAAGTTCCTTGACAAGCGAAACCATGATGTGCGTGTGCTCTTGGCGCACTGATGTCTGAAGCTGAGTCACTGACTAATTTTTTCTTTCAATTGTCGTGTAGTGCGCTACCATTCTCGGCACGCACTTTGGCCAAAAGAACATAACCATTGATCATCAATTCGATCATTGCTTCTGGTTTGGGGACCTGAACTACCGCGTAGATCTGAGCTACACCGCACCATGTAAGCGCGATCATGAAAAGCATTGTGCTGAAGTCATGACCCTAGTACGTGCCAAGAAATGGGCAGAGTTAAACCAGAATGATCAACTTAAACACCAGCTTGACGAAAAGAAGGCACTGACGGGATGGGAGCTACCACCAGCACTATTTCCACCAACATTCAAGCGAGTGCGGCACAGTCTCGAAGAATACTTGGTGAGTAATTTGTCTCCAGGTGGGTTACATGCGATATCTCATTTTTGCTTGTGTGCGAGCAGCTGGAACGTGTGCCCTCCTACTGCGATCGCGTGCTGTACAAGTCGCTTCCGGGTCTTCAAGGCAACTTGAAGCTGCAGCGGTTTTCATGCATTGAGTCAATCGCTACAAGCGATCACAAACCTGTAGCTGCCACATTCCAGGTGGTCCGAACGCCCCCATTGGTGTCTGCTCGGTTGACAAGACCACACTTGTCGAAATCACGGAGCTCGCAGGCATCAATCTCTTGGGGCTTGACATGGCAGGATCGAGCGACCCGTATGTCAAGTTTTACTCAACCCCCAGTCATGCGGTGCAGGTTGACACCTCAGGAAGTCACCCGACAACATCAACGATTTCCAAGACGTGCTCGCCAAAGTAAGATCTGCACACTTTTTCGGCGAAATGCTTGAGTCGACCTAACTTCCATCTTGCAGGTGGCGCAATGACCAAGTACCAAAGCTCCACATACTCTACGACCATGAGCGGGATGTGAAGCGTGTCCACTTGACTTTGGTGATCATGGACTACGATGCCACATCTAAGGACGACTTGATGGGTAAGTTATCAAAAGCTTTCCCCATTGATATTTGCGCATTGCGCCGCTCATACTGTTTCGTATGTGCACGTATTCATCCCCGTACTTAATGCAGGTGTCGCGTCACTGTCCTTGGATAAATATTTCCTTGCTCGACCTCGGTTCCTGCCATTTGAGATACCCGTCACCCTCCATGGGAAAGGAGCTGGTACTCTCACGGGTAAGATCCGTGTCACGCTACCGCACCAGATCGCGCTGTGCGAGCCAGATGCAGGGCAGAACTTGATTCGGGTGGCTGGCTGTCACTGCACTCTATCCTAAGGAGATACGAAACGATACACACCAACTCGTGTAAACCGAGAACAAATAAACGAACCTCTGTTGCAAAACGCCTGCAGCACGCAGCAACAAGGAGCGAGACTATTATGTGTGCAACTGACTCCTTGGTACGCGTCCTTCTTGGTCCAGTTCCACAGCGATTTGATCACTTCAAACACGACAAGTGTAGGTTAGAGTGCCTCTCTTGTTCTCAGCAAGCCATGCTCCTCGAAGAGCTCCTCCAGTCGCATCCGCGCTTGGCCCAGAATGAATACAGCGCCGACCAAGCGGCTCCCGCGTGCAACAATACCGCGATAGAACTGTGGCAATCCGCCTTCGCTGTGCATCCGCGTAGCTGTGGCGAGAATGCCGTGGCCAGGACCCGACGGCAACTTCATCGCCTCGCCCTGCATCACAGTCTTGATCGTGTCCACAGGTTGCGTGAGTGAAACAACAAATAACCCGGCAGCCAGACAACCGACTACCGAGGCTGACGCTTTCTGTGACGTGGTGGCTGTCTCGAAGTTCCCGAAAGTCTGTGGTCTCAAGCGATGCACCTCACGCGTGAGCAATGGGCCCAGCGCCAAATACCCAGCACACCACACTGCATCGCGTACAGCCGTCACTGGATAGCCTCGCAGGAGCCTCGTCACTCCATGGGTCTGCATCACCTGCTTCACAGTCGCTGCAAAGCTCTTCCCGTTGTTCTGCTGCAGAGTCATGACCAATTCGGCAGGGCCGGTGATGGCCGCAGATGTCGCTCCCGACAGAGTGCTGCACAGCACCTTGACTTGGTCCGACGGCGCTGAGTCCGTCCCACTCACGACACGCAGCAGCCGGCCGTTGATAGCGAAGCGGATGGCACTCACAGGAGCGATCGACGCCACCGACACCCCAAGACCTCGATAGAAGGCAGCGACCGATCGAGGGATGGGGCGACCTTGTTGCACTGCGTTCTTGACCGCCACCCACGGCTGCTGGATTGTCATTTCGATCATCCCGGCTAGCGATCCCACCGCCCCATTCTGGAGCGCACTCAGACGTTGAGCTCTCTCCGTCATCTTCGAGGTCAAAAGGTCAAGTGAAGATACCCTCGAGAATCAATTAGTAGTCTTTAGCGAATCACTGCACCTGAATCAACCTCGTCAGCGGTTCGTTTCAACAAATCACAACTTTCGACTAGTGAAGCCCTGTCGAAGCTAGTCATGTTAGTGTGTTAGCCCGAGTCTTTAATGGCAATGAATGTACTGCGGTCTAAAGTTTGAGCAGTTGGTGCTCCTCGAAAATCTCCTCGAGCCAAATTCGAGACTGGCCTAGGATGAAGACGGCACCGATGAGACGACATCCTCGAGGCACAATGCCCCGGTAGAAGCGACCCAGTCCTCCTTCACGGTAGATACGACCCGCAGTAGCAAGAGTGCTGGGTGCACGGCCTGAAGGTAGCGCCATTGCCTCTCCCTGCATGACCGTCTTGATGGTATCCACCGGCTGCGTAGCGACTACTGTGATCAGGCCAGCAGCAAGGCAGCCAGCAACTGAGGCCGAAGCTTTTGTGACGTCGTCGCGGTGTCCACGTCTCCGAAAGTGGCGGGGATCAAGTCGTGCATCTTCTGCGTGAACACTGGGCCGAGGGCCAGGTAACCTGCGCACCACACAGCGTCACGCACAGCCGTGGCCGTGAACCCTCTTAACAGCCGCACAACGCCATGCTGCTGAGCCACCTCCTTAACTGTTGCCCCGAAACTCTTGCCGTTGTTCTGCTGCAGCGTCATGACGAGCTCGGCGGAAGCGCTCAGCGGCGCCGACGCGACTCCGGACAGCGTGCCGCATAGCACCTTGACCTGGTCGGAAGGCTTCTGTCCTGGGGCAGTCAAGCCCCGCAGTAGGCGGCCGTTGGCAGCGAACTGGATGGCGCTAACAGGCGCAATAGAGGACAAGGAAACTCCCACGCCACGGTAGAGCGCTGACACGTTCCAGTGGATGGGGCGACCCTGCTGCACTGCGTTCTTCATGGCGACTGTCGGCTGTTGCAGCATCACTTCGATCATGCCGGCGATGGAGCCGACGGCGCCATTCTGAAGGCCTGAGAGGCGCTCTGCTCGCTCCGACATGGCAAGTTTTGGTGGCGCTTGACGGCCCTGCGGTTGCTCTCGAAAAGTGATGACGACTGGCAGGATGTAGATCGGCCCTAGATTATCTGATTGGCTAAGATAGACTTTGTATAGCAAGGGCAGGGCGAGTCTGCATTTTCGGAACTTGCCTTCGCTGAACTACGTATACGCACTGGCGTGCGTATACGTAGGGTTCTCATCAAGCCAAAGCTAAGAAAAGGTAGTTTAGCACAAGCGAGACTAGGCAAGTGCTTCTACAAGGTAAACGAACTATCAATAGCACCAGTAATAAAAGCATATTAAGAAGTTTATATAAGTAATTAAACAAACTTTCTTGGCTATGTTTCTACTCTTTTTGCCAAAAGAGACAGATTTGTATAATAAATTAATTTAACAGCACTCAGATACGTAAATAATACGAACCAACAACGCAACTGTCCGTAAGGGCCGCTCTATCATATATAGCAAAGTGCTTAAACAACTACAAAATCATACCTTCTCGGCCTTTTGGCTAAGATCAAGTGTAGTATCTGTTCTAATCAGTGTGAAA
Source organism: Phytophthora boehmeriae (assembly GCA_011947355.1). Taxonomy (NCBI): domain Eukaryota; phylum Oomycota; class Peronosporomycetes; order Peronosporales; family Peronosporaceae; genus Phytophthora; species Phytophthora boehmeriae. Next base: position 765,252 of record JAAVTJ010000185.1, read on the forward strand.
ACTGATTTTCGTCGTTTTCGGCGAACTTTTTCACATTCATTTTTGGGACGCCCGGAGGACGCCGGCTTGCCAGTGTCCACCGGGACGGTCTCCGGGGCTTTCACCTGTCCCCCGCGAGGCCAACTCGCTACCTTCTCTTTTCTATCTACATTTCGGTCAATTGACCTTGTCCCTTAAGTGTCCACGTGGACACTCTGATTTTAGCCAATCAGATCATGCGAATCTTTTGGCCAATCAGGGACCGCTCGCCGTCCACCGACAGCGAGCGCTCCACGGCCAGTCGTTCCAGTCTGGCCAGCGACGCGTCATTCTATGACGCGTCACCAGGCGGGGACGACTTTTGGCCAATCAGCGACCAGGAATGGTCCGACCCTCCGTCCTGGCCGCTGATTGGTCAGGACGCCGACCTTGCCCCCGTTTTGAGCCGATCCGCGGCCCAAAATGGGGGCGGAGAGGCCGTTTTCGCGGTGCCACATCTCGGCACCGGCGACCCCTCCGGCGACGCAACTTCGGGCAGGGGTGCAGCACCCCCGGCGCCCATTGCACCTCCAATCGTGGAGGGCAGCGGCCCCTCTGGCGGTTTTGCCAGAGGTGCGCCGTCCTCCTCGACCTCGCGTCGTTTCGGGGTCGAGGAGGCCGACCCGGGGCCCGCGGGCCCGCCCACACCTCGGGCCGGGTCCGGGCCCCTCAAGTTTTGGTTGGGGAGGCCCAGGCCCCCAGACCCCCACTTCGGCCGCTGGAGGCACCTTCGCCTCCGGCCTCTCCGCCGGGTGTTAGTGGCTCCACTAACACCCACGAGCCCCCGCCCGCCGCCCAAGCGCGCCGTTCGGCTCCTCCGGCCTCCCCGCCTCCGCCCGGCCCCCAGGCCCCCAAGACCCCCACCGATGAAAGCCTACCCGGCAGGGCGGCCGGCAGGCTGCCCGACCGGGTAGCGCCGGGCGTCGCCTTCGCAGGCGGCGCCCACGAGCTCTCCCCGCCCGCCCAAGCTTCCGCCGCTCCCCTCCGGCCTCCACGGCGTCCCCGCCCGCCTCCCCCGCCCCTCCGCGGCCAAGACCCCCAGCCGATGAGAGTCGACCCGGCAGGGCGGCCGGCAGGCTGCCCGACCGGGTAGCGCTGGGGAGCGCTCACAAGCGCCACGGCGCGCGCCCTGGCGGCCGCCCACGGCCCAAGCGACGACGAGGACGTTCAAGACGCCCTCGCCGCCGACCGTCAAGCCTCGCTCGCGTCCCAGAGCCCCAGCGCCGTGCCCCCATCACCCGGCAGGGCGGCTGGCAGGCTGCAAGACCTTCCAGCACCTCCAGCCGCCCATCCCGCGCTGGGACTCTGCGACGCGGACACCGCCCGGACTCCTGCTGCTGCTGCAGCGTCTACAGCTCCTGTGAGCGCGCCAAGCCGCCTCAAGAACAAGACCCATCGGCAGGCGTGCTCACAGCGAGCAGCAGACCCCAGCAGCCGACAGCGCCCCAGCAGCAGAAGCCCGGACCACGACCAAGGACGACGAAGACCCCAGCGACCGCGCGACGGACGCCCAAGCACAGGGCCCCACCCAAGAACGACTCCGGCCCACAAGCGGCCACAAGGGCCCTGTGCTGACAGTGTATGCGCACAACGCTGCACCATTTGAGTGCGCGTTGTGTGCACACTACACGCGACCTCGCCGCGCTCGCTGCCCATCGACGGACCTCGCACCGCGGCACCCGCTTCGTGGACCACTTCCACAGCGGGTGCGCGTGCGGCATCGGCTTCCAGTCGCGCGCGGCGGCCACGAAGCACGCAGCGACATGCGCGAGCAGCTCCACAGCGGCCGCGCGCGACGAAGCCGACCAAGAGACCAAGGCCCCGCCGCCGCCGACCACGCCAGCGTCCGTGCCTTGTGTCCGGCAGGCAGAGGAGGCCTCCACCCCCACCGGGCCCCTCCCTGCGGTGGCGCCTGCGGCTGCAGCAGCCACATTAAGTGACACTGCGGCCGCAGACGTCACCACACTCCAGAGCGCCGTGCCAACCGCCCCAAGCCCCGCTCGGCACCAGCACGTCCCCCGTGCTGGAGCCACTCCCCCACCCCCGGAGCTCCGCGCCGACGGCAAGCGACGCCGCCTCAACCCGCCAAGCAGCGCGCCCATCGACTGGGACGCGCTGATGCCTGACGATGCGGAGGAGCTCCTCGCAGAGCTCGACTGGGACGCCGACGCAGCCACGGACGACGCCGCAGGACGCTCGACCGGGGCCAGCCCTCCGACAAGCAGCGCGCGCGACGAGATGGGACCCGCACCCCGAGCGGTGGCAGCGGCCGCCATCGCGACGCTGGTGACGGGAACACGCGCGACACCAGCCACACCCGCGCGCCGCCCCACGGCGACCCCAGTGACCACCAACCCGACGCGCTGGGGCCCACGCCACCGCGCAGTTGGTGCTGCCGCCATCGCCGCCATCACCACCGGCATGACGACAGCACCGGCACCAGTGACAAGGCCGCGCAAGGTGACGCAGAGCTCCCGCCGCGCCCAGACACGCTGGGGAACCACGGTCACCGTGACCATCCCCGTGCCGCCCGCCGCCCAGGATCACGATGGGGACCTCCACGCGCGGCAGGGCCTCGGGTCAACTTCCTGCCAGCGCCTCCGGGGACACAGGCCACCCTCCGGAGCCGATGGAGGTCACCACCGCAACCGACGAGGACGCAGAGGCGATGGAGGTCGACACAGAACCGGCACCGAGCGCACCGTGGACACTGCGCTTCGACGGCGCGTGCCGTCGGAACCCAGGGCCAGGTGGCGCCGGCGCCGCTCTCTTCGACCCGGACGGCACCGTGGTGTGGACGTGTTCGCACTACCTCCCGAGCAGGCAAGAAACCAACAACACCGCCGAGTACACGGCACTGCTGCTCGGGGTGCAGGCGCGCTCCACCACGGCGCCGCCCACCTGAACATCGAAGGAGACAGCAGCCTGGTGCTCGCGCAGGTGCGAGGCACCTTTAGCTGCACGAACGCCAGGCTGCGCCGGCTCCGCAACCGCGTCCGCCACGGGCTCCGCGCACTGGAGCAGCACAAGCTCCGGCACATCGACCGCAAGGCTAACGCCCACGCTGACCGGCTGGCCAACAGGGCGCTCGATCAGCGGCGCACGACGACCGAGTGCGGTCCCCATGGACAAGATCTGACGGCGTGCTACAAGCCCGCCACGACCCCGGCGACGGACGCCACGGCCCCGGCACCAGTCTACACCGCTGGCGACGGCCCCGACGCGGACGACGACCCCCAGCAGAGCGAGGACGCGGACGCCGCAGCCGAGACTGCCGCGAGAGATGGCGGAGAGGCCTTCCCCGTGATACCCATCGGGCCTAACTCCGCCCCAGCGCGTCAACCTCGGCTGCGACTCCGCCAGCTGAGTGACGAGGAGCACGACGCCGCTGCCGCCGCCCTGCAAGCGCTCGCCGACACTATGGCGAGCCGCATCGCGGACGCCGCCGACTGGACAACAGGGGAGGGCTACATCAGCGCCATCCCCGACAGCATCCGCGAAGCCCTCCAGCCTTTCACGACGACGCCCAAGCCCCCGCCGCGCGCACCAGCCGCCCTCGACCCAGCATCGCAGCCGACCACCTCGAGTCACGCGCGACCAGCGCGAACACCGACTGGACGAAGCGCTGGACGACATGGACGCCACGCAGCGACAGACACCACGGGACCAGCGGTCCATACGCAAAGGCGAGACGTCGCGTCGGCCGAGTGCGTGCATCCATGGCGCGCCAGGAACTACGGCGGGCGTTCACCCGCGACGAGCAAGTGCGTCACGGGCATCCTGCAGCGAGCAACGGCGGACGAGGCGGTGGAGGAGCACCCGGAGACGTGCCCCATCAGTAGAGGACCTCCACCGCCACTTCACGGGGACCAACGCGCCCCGCACGGACTTCGACTATGAAGCCGCGCAAGGCACCGAGTTCCGCGCCGCCCTCGACAGCTTCCAGCCGGCGACGGAGGAGACCGACGCGCTTGCGGACGAGCTGACGCTGGATGAGCTGGAGGACCAGCTCACGCGCGCGCCAAGACCTCCAGCCCCGGGCACGACGGCGTGGGATACGACATCTACCGGCGGTTCGCAGCACAGCTGCTGCCGCTCCTCCACGCCGCGTACCAGTTCAGCTGGCAGCATCGGCGCATCCCGGCCCTGTGGAAGGTGGGCATTGTGCGCCTCATTCACAAGAAGGGGACCCGATGCTGCCAACAAACTGGAGGCCCATCTGCCTCCAGCCCACCATTTACAAGATCTACAGCGGGCTGCTGGCACGGCGACTGTCGAGGTGGCTGGAGGGCAACGACCGGCTGCCCACGGCACAAAGGGCTTCAGGGCCTTCAATGGTTGCCACGAGCACAACTTCGTGGCAACCACGCTGCTGGACAGCACCCGACGTATGCACCGCAAGCTGTACCAGGTCTGGTACGACCTGCGGAACGCGTTTGGATCATTGCCCCAGCCTCTCATGTGGCGTGTCCTCCGGCACCTCGGCGTCGAGGAGCTTCATCGACAGGTGCCGGGACATCTACCGGGACTCCGCGTTCGTGGTGGCCAATGCGGCCGACGGAGCGACAGACCCAGTGCGGCAGGAGGTGGGCGTATATCAAGGATGTCCACTGAGCCCCCTCCTGTTCATCGCCGCACTGGTGCCTCTCATCCGACGCCTCGAGCGTCTGGAGAACGTCGGCGTGCGGCTGGCGGAGGGAGTGCGCCCGTGCACCACCGCCTACGCTGACGACCTGAAGATCTTCAGTGACAGCGCGGACGGCATCCGCAAGCTGCACGCCGTCGTCGCACGTTTCCTCGCGTGGACCGGCCTCCGCGCAAACCCCGCCAAGTGTGCCAGTCTGGCGGTGACGACCAACGGCCACGGCAACCCGACGCGGGACGACAGCGTGCAGCTCGAGATCCGCGGCGATGCCATCGCCACCCTCAGCCTCCACGACAGCTACCGGTACCTGGGGGTGGGCGATGGCTTCGACCACGTGCGCCACCGCCTCCAACTCGAACCCAAGCTCCAACAGATCAAGCGGGAGGCGGTGGCGCTGATGCAATCAGGACTGGCGGCGTGGCAAGTGGTGAAGGCACTGAAGGTCTATGTATACCCCAAGGTGGAATATGCGCTTCGCCACTTGCGACCGCTCAGTCCCAGCTCAAGGCTTCGACCGGGCGGTGGCCCGCGGACTGCGGCACCTGCTGCACCTCCCCCAGTCCGCCACCACGGAATTCTTCTACACGCCAACGTCGGGCGGCGGACTGGGACTGCAGTCGCTGGTGGAGATGCACCAAGCGCTGCAGGTGGCGCACGCATGGCAGATGCTGCACTCAAGGACCCCGCGGTCATGGCCATCGCCAAGGCGCAGGTGTGCCAAGTGGCACGAAAGCGCCACCGTCTGCAGGAAGACCACTGGAAGGGGCGAGACGACGAGCTCGTGCGCCTCTTCCTGAACTCCGAGCTGGCCGCCTCGCCT
>JAAVTJ010000186.1:0-15160 GCA_011947355.1 Phytophthora boehmeriae
GCGGCGGCCACACGAAGCACGCAGCGACATGCGCGAGCAGCTCCACAGCGGCCGCGCGGCGAGAAGCGACCAAGAGACCAAGGCCTGCCGCCGCCGACCACGCCAGCGTCCGTGCCTTGTGTCCGGCAGGCAGAGGAGGCCTCCACCCCCACCGGGCCCCTCCCTGCGGTGGCGCCTGCGGCGCAGCAGCCACATTAAGTGACACACCGCGGCCGCAGACGTCACCACACTCCAGAGCGCCGTGCCAACCGCCCCAAGCCCGCTCGGCACCAGCACGTCCCCCCGTGCTGGAGCCACTCCCCCACCCCTGGAGCTCCGCGCCGACGGCAAGCGACGCCGCCTCAACCCGCCAAGCAGCGCGCCCATCGACTGGGACGCGCTGATGCCTGACGATGCGGAGGAGCTCCTCGCAGAGCTCGACTGGGACGCCGACGCAGCCACGGACGACGCCGCAGGACGCTCGACCGGGGCCAGCCCTCCGACAAGCAGCGCGCGCGACGAGATGGGACCCGCACCCCCGAGCGGTGGCAGCGGCCGCCATCGCGACGCTGGTGACGGGAACACGCGCGACACCAGCCACACCCGCGCGCCGCCCACGGCGACCCCAGTGACCACCAACCCGACGCTGGGGCCCACGCCACCGCGCGGTTGGTGCTGCCGCCATCGCCGCCATCACCACCGGCATGACGACAGCACCGGCACCAGTGACAAGGCCGCGCAAGGTGACGCAGAGCTCCCGCCGCGCCCAGACACGCTGGGGAACCACGGTCACCGTGACCATCCCCGTGCCGCCCGCCGCCCAGGATCACGATGGGGACCTCCACGCGCGGCAGGGGCCTCGGGTCAACTTCCTGCCAGCGCCTCCGGGGACACAGGCCACCCTCCGGAGCCGATGGAGGTCACCACCGCGACCGACGAGGACGCAGAGGCGATGGAGGTCGACACAGAACCGGCACCGAGCGCACCGTGGACACTGCGCTTCGACGGCGCGTGCCGTCGGAACCCAGGGCCAGGTGGCGCCGGCGCCGCTCTCTTCGACCCGGACGGCACCGTGGTGTGGACGTGTTCGCACTACCTCCCGAGCAGGCAAGAAACCAACAACACCGCCGAGTACACGGCACTGCTGCTCGGGGTGCAGAGCGCGCTCCACCACGGCGCCGCCCACCTGAACATCGAAGGAGACAGCAGCCTGGTGCTCGCGCAGGTGCGAGGCACCTTTAGCTGCACGAACGCCAGGCTGCGCCGGCTCCGCAACCGCGTCCGCCACGGGCTCCGCGCACTGGAGCAGCACAAGCTCCGGCACATCGACCGCAAGGCTAACGCCCACGCTGACCGGCTGGCCAACAGGGCGCTCGATCAGCGGCGCACGACGACCGAGTGCGGTCCCCATGGACAAGATCTGACGGCGTGCTACAAGCCCGCCACGACCCCGGCGACGGACGCCACGGCCCCGGCACCAGTCTACACCGCTGGCGACGGCCCCGACGCGGACGACGACCCCCAGCAGAGCGAGGACGCGGACGCCGCAGCCGAGACTGCCGCGAGAGATGGCGGAGAGGCCTTCCCCGTGATACCCATCGGGCCTAACTCCGCCCCAGCGCGTCAACCTCGGCTGCGACTCCGCCAGCTGAGTGACGAGGAGCACGACGCCGCTGCCGCCGCCCTGCAAGCGCTCGCCGACACTATGGCGAGCCGCATCGCGGACGCCGCCGACTGGACAACAGGGGAGGGCTACATCAGCGCCATCCCCGACAGCATCCGCGAAGCCCTCCAGCCTTTCACGACGACGCCCAAGCCCCCGCCGCGCGCACGCCAGCCGCCCTCGACCCAGCATCGCAGCCGACCACCTCGAGTCACGCGCGACCAGCGCGAACACCGACTGGACGAAGCGCTGGACGACATGGACGCCACGCAGCGACAGACACCACGGACCAGCGGTCCATACGCAAGGCGAGACGTCGCGTCGGCCGAGTGCGTGCATCCATGGCGCGCCAGGAACTACGGCGGGCGTTCACCCGCGACGAGAGCAAGTGCGTCACGGGCATCCTGCAGCGAGCAACGGCGGACGAGGCGGTGGAGGAGCACCCGGAGACGTGCCCCATCAGTAGAGAGGACCTCCACCGCCACTTCACGGGGACCAACGCGCCCCGCACGGACTTCGACTATGAAGCCGCGCAAGGCACCGAGTTCCGCGCCGCCCTCGACAGCTTCCAGCCGGCGACGGAGGAGACCGACGCGCTTGCGGACGAGCTGACGCTGGATGAGCTGGAGGACCAGCTCACGCGCGCGCCAAGACCTCCAGCCCGGGCACGACGGCGTGGGATACGACATCTACCGGCGGTTCGCAGCACAGCTGCTGCCGCTCCTCCACGCCGCGTACCAGTTCAGCTGGCAGCATCGGCGCATCCCGGCCCTGTGGAAGGTGGGCATTGTGCGCCTCATTCACAAGAAGGGGACCCGATGCTGCCAACAAACTGGAGGCCCATCTGCCTCCAGCCCACCATTTACAAGATCTACAGCGGGCTGCTGGCACGGCGACTGTCGAGGTGGCTGGAGGGCAACGACCGGCCCACGGCAGGGCTTCAGGGCCTTCAATGGTTGCCACGAGCACAACTTCGTGGCAACCACGCTGCTGGACAGCACCCGACGTATGCACCGCAAGCTGTACCAGGTCTGGTACGATCTGCGGAACGCGTTTGGATCATTGCCCCAGCCTCTCATGTGGCGTGTCCTCCGGCACCTCGGCGTCGAGGGAGCTTCATCGACAGGTGCCGGGACATCTACCGGACTCCGCGTTCGTGGTGGCCAATGCGGCCGACGGAGCGACAGACCCAGTGCGGCAGGAGGTGGGCGTATATCAAGGATGTCCACTGAGCCCCCTCCTGTTCATCGCCGCACTGGTGCCTCTCATCCGACGCCTCGAGCGTCTGGAGAACGTCGGCGTGCGGCTGGCGGAGGAGTGCGCCCGTGCACCACCGCCTACGCTGACGACCTGAAGATCTTCAGTGACAGCGCGGACGGCATCCGCAAGCTGCACGCCGTCGTCGCACGTTTCCTCGCGTGGACCGGCCTCCGCGCAACCCCGCCAAGTGTGCCAGTCTGGCGGTGACGACCAACGGCCACGGCAACCCGACGCGGGACGACAGCGTGCAGCTCGAGATCCACGGCGATGCCATCGCCACCCTCAGCCTCCACGACAGCTACCGGTACCTGGGAGTGGGCGATGGCTTCGACCACGTGCGCCACCGCCTCCAACTCGAACCCAAGCTCCAACAGATCAAGCGGGAGGCGGTGGCGCTGATGCAATCAGGACTGGCGGCGTGGCAAGTGGTGAAGGCACTGAAGGTCTATGTATACCCCAAGGTGGAATATGCGCTTCGCCACTTGCGACCGCTCCAGTCCCAGCTCCAGGCTTCGACCGGGCGGTGGCCCGCGGACTGCGGCACCTGCTGCACTCCCCAGTCCGCCACCACGGAATTCTTCTACACGCCAACGTCGGGCGGCGGACTGGGACTGCAGTCGCTGGTGGAGATGCACCAAGCGCTGCAGGTGGCGCACGCATGGCAGATGCTGCACTCCGAGGACCCCGCGGTCGTGGCCATCGCCAAGGCGCAGGTGTGCCAAGTGGCACGCAAGCGCCACCAGGAAGACCACTGGAAGGGGCGAGACGACGAGCTCGTGCGCCTCTTCCTGAACTCCGAGCTGGCCGCCTCGCCTCACGCAGAGGCACTGCGACGCACCGGGACATCGGCTCACTATGGGTGGACGTGCAGCGCACCATGCGCAACCTGCACCTCCACCTCGAGCCCCACCGAGCCCACCACCCAAGACCCGCTCGGCCTCCGCGTGCCGCACCACAACAAATGGCTTGACCACAAGACAGTGTTGCGGCACGTGAAGCTCCACATGAAGATACGCCACCAGACCCGGTGGAAGGGACTGGCGGACCAGGGCAAGACGGCGAGGGTGCACGGGGCCTCGGTGCGAAGTTCGTGACGACGGGAGCGGGCCTGTCCGACGCCGAACATCGGTTCGGCATACAGGCTCGCCTCAACCAAGTCGACACGAACTCGGTCCTCAAGCGCCGCCGCCTCCGGTCCAGCGCGGTCTGCCGAGACCCGACCTGCTCCAGGAGCGAGACGCTGGCGCACGTCCTCAACCACTGCTCATCCAACATGGACGCCATCCGCCAGCGTCACGACGACGCTCTGGAGCAGATCGGGACCAAGATCCAGCGTGCGCTCGACCGGGCCAAGAGCAACACCGAGCTGCGGCTCAACCAGACGGTGCCGGAGTACACCGGCGCGGCGCTGCGCCCGGACATCGTACTCCGGAACGCGACCGCCAAGACGATGGTGATCGCCGACTTGGCGGTCACGTTTGAAGACCAAGCGGCCGGTGCACGCCACTCCTCGCTGCAGCTCAGCCACGACTACAAGACGCTCAAGTACCAACCCATCGTGGCGGAGCTACAGTACAAGGGGTGGCAGGTGCAGACCGCCGCCATCATCTACGGTGCGCTGGGCTCGGTGCAGCCCAGCAACTTCACCACCTACACGGCTGAAGTTGCTGAAGCGTGAGGCTCGACAGCTGGACCTTCAGCTGTCGAGCCACTGCATCCGAGCCAGCCACCGCATCTGGGGCACTGCCGGCGACACCGCGACCGACAACGAAGCGGCAACACCTCGCGAGCGACGCGTGGGCCTGGGGGGCCCGCGGCGCACATCGCAGGTGACGGCACGGCGATAAGCGGGTCGATTGACCAACAGGGCACCACCCACGTAGGGAACCGCCCTCATAAACCCAGGTAGACACAAAAACCCTCGCGATAGTGACATGCATATTTCAACCTACATTTTAGTTAAATAGGGGTTACTAACTGGTAAATAAAAACACATACTCTGTTCTAATCAGTGTGAAAACTGATTTTCGTCGTTTTCGGCGAACTTTTTCACATTCATTTTGGGACGCCCGGAGGACGCCGGCTTGCCAGTGTCCACCGGGACGGTCTCCGGGGCTTTCACCTGTCCCCGCGAGGCCAACTCGCTACCTTCTCTTTTCTATCTACATTTCGGTCAATTGACCTTGTCCCTTAAGTGTCCACGTGGACACTCTGATTTTAGCCAATCAGATCATGCGAATCTTTTGGCCAATCAGGGACCGCTCGCCGTCCACCGACAGCGAGTGCTCCACGGCCAGTCGTTCCAGTCTGGCCAGCGACGCGTCATTCTATGACGCGTCACCAGGCGGGACGACTTTTGGCCAATCAGCGACCAGGAATGGTCCGACCCTCCGTCCTGGCCGCTGATTGGTCAGGACGCCGACCTTGCCCCCGTTTTGAGCCGATCCGCGGCCCAAAATGGGGCGGAGAGGCCGTTTTCGCGGTGCCACATCTCGGCACCGGCGACCCCTCCGGCGACGCAACTTCGGGCAGGGGTGCAGCACCCCGGCGCCCATTGCACCTCCAATCGTGGAGGGCAGCGGCCCCTCTGGCGGTTTTGCCAGAGGTGCGCCGTCCTCCTCGACCTCGCGTCGTTTCGGGGTCGAGGAGGCCGACCCCGGGCCCGCGGGCCCGCCCACACCTCGGGCCGGGTCCGGGCCCCCTCAAGTTTTGGTTGGGAGGCCCAGGCCCCCAGACCCCCCACTTCGGCCGCTGGAGGCACCTCCGCCTCCGGCCTCTCCGCCGGGTGTTAGTGGCTCCACTAACACCCTCGAGCCCTCCGCCGCCCCAAGCGCGCCGTTCGGCTCCCCGGCCTCCCCGCCTCCGCCCGGCCCCAGCGGCCCCCAAGACCCCCCACCGATGAAAGCCTACCCGGCAGGGCGGCCGGCAGGCTGCCCGACCGGGTAGCGCTGGGGAGCGCTCACAAGCGCCACGGCCCGCGCCCTGGCGGCCGCCCACGGCCCAAGCGACGACGAGGACGTTCAAGACGCCCTCGCCGCCGACCGCCAAGCCTCGCTCGCGTCCCAGAGCCCCAGCGCCGTGCCCCCATCACCCGGCAGGGCGGCTGGCAGGCTGCAAGACCTTCCAGCACCTCCAGCCGCCCATCCCGCGCTGGGACTCTGCGACGCGGACACCGCCCGGACTCCTGCTGCTGCTGCGTGCTGGCTGCCCCTGTGAGCGCGCCAAGCCGCCTCAAGAACAAGACCCATCGGCAGGCGTGCTCACAGCGAGCAGCAGACCCCCAGCCGACAGCGCAGCAGCAGCAAGCCCGGACCACGACCAAGGACGACGAAGACCCCAGCGACCGCGCGACGGACGCCCAAGCACAGGGCCCCACCCAAGAACGACTCCGGCCCACAAGCGGCCACAGGGCCCTGTGCTGACAGTGTATGCGCACAACGCTGCACCATTTGAGTGCGCGTTGTGTGCACACACACACACGACACGCGCCTCGCCGCTGCCCATCGACGGACCTCGCACCGCGGCACCCGCTTCGTGGACCACTTCCACAGCGGGTGCGCGTGCGGCATCGGCTTCCAGTCGCGCGCGGCGGCCACGAAGCACGCAGCGACATGCGCGAGCAGCTCCACAGCGGCCGCGCGCGACGAAGCCGACCAAGAGACCAAGGCCCCGCCGCCGCCGACCACGCCAGCGTCCGTGCCTTGTGTCCGGCAGGAAGGAGGCCTCCACCCCCACCGGGCCCCTCCTGCGGTGGCGCCTGCGGCTGCAGCAGCCACACAAGTGACACTGCGGCCGCAGAAGTCACCACACTCCAGAGCGCCGTGCCAACCGCCCCAAGCCCCGCTCAGCACGTCCCCCGTGCTGGAGCCACTCCCCCACCCCCGGAGCTCCGCGCCGACGGCAAGCGACGCCGCCTCAACCCGCCAAGCAGCGCGCCATCGACTGGGACGCGCTGATGCCTGACGATGCGGAGGAGCTCCTCGCGGGCTCGACTGGGACGCCGACGCAGCCATGGACGACGCCGCAGGACGCTCGACCGGGGCCAGCCCTCCGACAAGCAGCGCGCGCGCGACGAGATGGGGCCCGCACCCCGAGCGGTGGCAGCGGCCGCCATCGCGACGCTGGTGACGGGAACACGCGCGACACCAGCGAATGACCAACGACGCGCTGGGGCCCACGCCACCGCGCAGTTGGTGCTGCCGCCATCGCCGCCATCACCACCGGCATGACGACAGCACCGGCACCAGTGACAAGGCCGCGCAAGGTGACGCAGAGCTCCGCCGCGCCCAGACACGCTGGGGAACCACGGTCACCGTGACCATCCCCCGTGCCGCCCGCCGCCCAGGATCACGATGGGGACCTCCACGCGCGGCAGGGGCCTCGGGCCAACTTCCTGCCAGCGCCTCCGGGGACACAGGCCACCCTCCGGAGCCGATGGAGGTCACCACCGCGACCGACGAGGACGCAGAGGCGATGGAGGTCGACACAGAACCGGCACCGAGCGCACCGTGGACGCTGCGCTTCGACGGCGCGTGCCGTCGGAACCCAGGGCCAGGTGGCGCCGGCGCCGCTCTCTTCGACCCGGACGGCACCGTGGTGTGGACGTGTTCGCACTACCTCCCGAGCAGGCAAGAAACCAACAACACCGCCGAGTACACGGCACTGCTGCTCGGGGTGCAGAGCGCGCTCCACCACGGCGCCGCCCACCTGAACATCGAAGGAGACAGCAGCCTGGTGCTCGCGCAGGTGCGAGGCACCTTTAGCTGCACGAACGCCAGGCTGCGCCGGCTCCGCAACCGCGTCCGCCACGGGCTCCGCGCACTGGAGCAGCACAAGCTCCGGCACATCGACCGCAAGGCTAACGCCCACGCTGACCGGCTGGCCAACAGGGCGCTCGATCAGCGGCGCACGACGACCGAGTGCGGCCCCATGGACAAGATCTGACGGCGTGCTACAGCCCGCCACGGCCCCGCGACGGACGCGCCACGGCCCCGGCACCAGTCTACACCGCTGGCGACGGCCCCGACGCGGACGACGACCCCCAGCAGAGCGAGGACGCGGACGCCGCAGCCGAGACTGCCGCGAGAGATGGCGGAGAGGCCTTCCCCATACCCATCGGGCCTAACTCCGCCCCAGCGCGTCAACCTCGGCTGCGACTCCGCCAGCTGAGTGACGAGGAGCACGACGCCGCTGCCGCCGCCCTGCAAGCGCTCGCCGACACTATGGCGAGCCGCATCGCGGACGCCGCCGACTGGACAACAGGGAGGGCTACATCAGCGCCATCCCCGACAGCATCCGCCTCCAGCCTTTCACGACGACGCCCAAGCCCCCGCCGCGCGCACAACCGCCCTCGACCCAGCATCGCAGCCGACCACCTCGAGTCACGCGCGACCAGCGCGAACACCGACTGGACGAAGCGCTGGACGACATGGACGCCACGCAGCGACAGACACCACGGGACCAGCGGTCCATACGCAAGGCGAGACGTCGCGTCGGCCGAGTGCGTGCATCCATGGCGCGCCAGGAACTACGGCGGGCGTTCACCCGCGACGAGCAAGTGCGTCACGGGCATCCTGCAGCGAGCAACGGCGGACGAGGCGGTGGAGGAGCACCCGGAGACGTGCCCCATCAGTAGAGAGGACCTCCACCGCCACTTCACGGGGACCAACGCGCCCCGCACGGACTTCGACTATGAAGCCGCGCAAGGCACCGAGTTCCGCGCCGCCCTCGACAGCTTCCAGCCGGCGACGGAGGAGACCGACGCGCTTGCGGACGAGCTGACGCTGGATGAGCTGGAGGACCAGCTCACGCGCGCGCCAAGACCTCCAGCCCCGGGCACGACGGCGTGGGATACGACATCTACCGGCGGTTCGCAGCACAGCTGCTGCCGCTCCTCCACGCCGCGTACCAGTTCAGCTGGCAGCATCGGCGCATCCCGGCCCTGTGGAAGGTGGGCATTGTGCGCCTCATTCACAAGAAGGGGGACCCGATGCTGCCAACAAACTGGAGGCCCATCTGCCTCCAGCCCACCATTTACAAGATCTACAGCGGGCTGCTGGCACGGCGACTGTCGAGGTGGCTGGAGGGCAACGACCGGCTGCCCACGGCACAAAGGGCTTCAGGGCCTTCAATGGTTGCCACGAGCACAACTTCGTGGCAACCACGCTGCTGGACAGCACCCGACGTATGCACCGCAAGCTGTACCAGGTCTGGTACGATCTGCGGAACGCGTTTGGATCATTGCCCCAGCCTCTCATGTGGCGTGTCCTCCGGCACCTCGGCGTCGAGGAGCTTCATCGACAGGTGCCGGGACATCTACCGGGACTCCGCGTTCGTGGTGGCCAATGCGGCCGACGGAGCGACAGACCCAGTGCGGCAGGAGGTGGGCGTATATCAAGGATGTCCACTGAGCCCCCTCCTGTTCATCGCCGCACTGGTGCCTCTCATCCGACGCCTCGAGCGTCTGGAGAACGTCGGCGTGCGGCTGGCGGAGGGTGCGCCCGTGCACCACCGCCTACGCTGACGACCTGAAGATCTTCAGTGACAGCGCGGACGGCATCCGCAAGCTGCACGCCGTCGTCGCACGTTTCCTCGCGTGGACCGGCCTCCGCGCAAACCCCGCCAAGTGTGCCAGTCTGGCGGTGACGACCAACGGCCACGGCAACCCGACGCGGGACGACAGCGTGCAGCTCGAGATCCACGGCGATGCCATCGCCACCCTCAGCCTCCACGACAGCTACCGGTACCTGGGAGTGGGCGATGGCTTCGACCACGTGCGCCACCGCCTCCAACTCGAACCCAAGCTCCAACAGATCAAGCGGGAGGCGGTGGCGCTGATGCAATCAGGACTGGCGGCGTGGCAAGTGGTGAAGGCACTGAAGGTCTATGTATACCCCAAGGTGGAATATGCGCTTCGCCACTTGCGACCGCTCCAGTCCCAGCTCAAGGCTTCGACCGGGCGGTGGCCCGCGGACTGCGGCACCTGCTGCACCTCCCTCAGTCCGCCACCACGGAATTCTTCTACACGCCAACGTCGGGCGGCGGACTGGGACTGCAGTCGCTGGTGGAGATGCACCAAGCGCTGCAGGTGGCGCACGCATGGCAGATGCTGCACTCAAGGACCCCGCGGTCATGGCCATCGCCAAGGCGCAGGTGTGCCAAGTGGCACGCAAGCGCCACCGTCTGCAGGAAGACCACTGGAAGGGGCGAGACGACGAGCTCGTGCGCCTCTTCCTGAACTCCGAGCTGGCCGCCTCGCCTCACGCAGAGGCACTGCGACGCACCGGGGACATCGGCTCACTATGGGTGGACGTGCAGCGCACCATGCGCAACCTGCACCTCCACCTCGAGCCCCACGAGCCCACCACCCAAGACCCGCTCGGCCTCCGCGTGCCGCACCACAACAAATGGCTTGACCACAAGACAGTGTTGCGGCACGTGAAGCTCCACATGAAGATACGCCACCAGACCCGGTGGAAGCTGGCGGACCAGGGCAAGACGGCGAGGGTGCACGGGGGCCTCGGTGCGAAGTTCGTGACGACGGGAGCGGGCCTGTCCGACGCCGAACATCGGTTCGGCATACAAGCTCGCCTCAACCAAGTCGACACGAACTCGGTCCTCAAGCGCCGCCGCCTCCGGTCCAGCGCGGTCTGCCGAGACCCGACCTGCTCCAGGAGCGAGACGCTGGCGCACGTCCTCAACCACTGCTCATCCAACATGGACGCCATCCGCCAGCGTCACGACGCTCTGGAGCAGATCGGGACCAAGATCCAGCGTGCGCTCGACCGGGCCAAGAGCAACACCGAGCTGCAGCTCAACCAGACGGTGCCGGAGTACACCGGCGCGGCGCTGCGCCCGGACATCGTACTCCGGAACGCGACCGCCAAGACGATGGTGATCGCCGACTTGGCGGTCACGTTTGAAGACCAAGCGGCCGGTGCACGCCACTCCTCGCTGCAGCTCAGCCACGACTACAAGACGCTCAAGTACCAACCCATCGTGGAGGAGCTACAGTACAAGGGGTGGCAGGTGCAGACCGCCGCCATCATCTACGGTGCGCTGGGCTCGGTGCAGCCCAGCAACTTCACCACCTACACGGAGAAGCTGAAGTTGCTGAAGCGTGAGGCTCGACAGCTGGACCTTCAGCTGTCGAGCCACTGCATCCGAGCCAGCCACCGCATCTGGGGGTGGCACTGCCGGCGACACCGCGACCGACAACGAAGCGGCAACACCTCGCGAGCGACGCGTGGGCCTGGGGGGCCCGCGGCGCACATCGCAGGTGACGGCACGGCGATAAGCGGGTCGATTGACCAACAGGGCACCACCCACGTACCGCCCTCATAAACCCAGGTAGACACAAAAAACCCTCGCGATAGTGACATGCATATTTCAACCTACATTTTAGTTAAATAGGGGTTACTAACTGGTAAATAAAAACACATACTCTGTTCTAATCAGTGTGAAAACTGATTTTCGTCGTTTTCGGCGAACTTTTTCACATTCATTTTGGGACGCCCGGAGGACGCCGGCTTGCCAGTGTCCACCGGGACGGTCTCCGGGGCTTTCACCTGTCCCCCGCGAGGCCAACTCGCTACCTTCTCTTTTCTATCTACATTTCGGTCAATTGACCTTGTCCCTTAAGTGTCCACGTGGACACTCTGATTTTAGCCAATCAGATCATGCGAATCTTTTGGCCAATCAGGGACCGCTCGCCACCGACAGCGAGTGCTCCACGGCCAGTCGTTCCAGTCTGGCCAGCGACGCGTCATTCTATGACGCGTCACCAGGCGGGGACGACTTTTGGCCAATCAGCGACCAGGAATGGTCCGACCCTCCGTCCTGGCCGCTGATTGGCCAGGCCGCCGACCTTGCCCCCGTTTTGAGCCGATCCGCGGCCGAAAATGGGGGCGGAGAGGCCGTTTTCGCGGTGCCACATCTCGGCACCGGCGACCCTCCGGCGACGCAACTTCGGGCAGGGGTGCAGCACCCCCGGCGCCCATTGCACCTCCAATTTCGGAGGGCAGCGGCCCCTCTGGCGGTTTTGCCAGAGGTGCGCCGTCCTCCTCGACCTCGCGTCGTTTCGGGGTCGAGGAGGCCGACCCGGGCCCGCGGGCCCGCCCACACCTCGGGCCGGGTCCGGGCCCCTCAAGTTTTGGTTGGGGAGGCCCAGGCCCCCAGACCCCCACTTCGGCCGCTGGAGGCACCTTCGCCTCCGGCCTCTCCGCCGGGTGTTAGTGGCTCCACTAACACCCTCGAGCCCCCGCCCGCCGCCCAAGCGCGCCGTTCGGCTCCTCCGGCCGCCACTGCCTCCGCGCCATCCCCTGCGCCCCCTCCGCGGCCAAGACCCCCCAGCCGATGAGAGTCGACCCGACGGGCGGCCGGCAGGCTGCCCGACCGGGTAGCGCCGGGGGGCGCTCACAAGCGCCACGGCCCGCGCCCTGGCGGCTGCCCACGGCCCCAAGCGCCCTCGGCGACGCCCCAAGCGACACCGAGGACGCCCAAGACCCTCGCCCCGCGGCCCCAAGGCCCCGCCTAGCCCCTCCAGTGTGAGTGCTCCACCCGGCAGGGCAGGAGTCACGCTGCCCGACCGGGAGGAGCACACAGACCCCCACGTCCCTCCCCCCAAGCCACGCAAGCCCCTCCTGCTGGTCGCGCCGCCGCGGCACCGCGCGCGCGCGCTGAGCCGAGCCAAGAACAAGCCAACCGAGCTAGCGCGCGGAGCCGCTTCCAGGCGACGCGGCCAGCAGCAGGAGCTGCAGCAGGACTCCGCTGACAGCGAGGGACGGCGCCGACGACGACAGCGCCCCAGCAGCAACAGCCGACGCCGGCGCCGCCCCCATGGACGTGGACCAAGACGTCTGGTGGCCGACAGCAAGCTCCCAGCCGATGTCGCCGCCACCAGAGCTCCGCAGCTGCGGCAAGCGTCGACGCCTCAACGACGTCGACGACGAAGACACCCGGGAGCTGGCCCAGCTCCTTCTGGAGGAGGACAGCGGCAAGGCCCAGGACTCTGCGCCCCAGCCATCCACGGCTAGCGCTCGCCCAGCCTCCGTCCTCTCCGTGTACGCGCACAATGCGCAGCGCTTCGAGTGCACGCTGTGCACGTACACGGCCGCCAGCTTCGCGGCACTCAAGCGACATCGGGACTCCCGGCACCGCCGCACCGCGTTCCTCGACCGATTTTCGGCAGGGTGCGCGTGCGGCGTGCCCTTCGCGTCCAGGCTGGCCGCAGCAAACCACGCGCACGTGTGCGCCGGCCTGACCGCACACCCCGGCCACGGCTGCACCAGCGGCAGGAGTCTTCAGCCCCACCGCTGGATCAGCCAACGCCACCGCGACGGCGGCCACCGCCGCGCCCGACTCGCCCCCTCAAGTCCCTCCAGAGCTCGCTGCGTCCCCCGCTGCCGAGCTCCACGGCTGTCGACAGGTCCCAGCGCTGGGGTCCACCGTTGCCACGTGAGGTGATTGCAGCTCGCGTTGCGACTCGCCTCGGTGAGTTGCCTGCACCTCGCTGGGGGCCACCGCTGCCGCGCCGCGTGGTGGCGTCCCGCATCGCCAACCGCCTGCTCCCGCCTGCAGCGGCCCCCGACGAAGAAACCAAGGACAGCGAGGAGGCCAAGGACGACGAAGGACCGGCGCCGTGCGACGAAGATCAGGCCGGCGAGTGGCTTCTGCGCTTCGACGGCGCCTGCCGTGCCAACCCCGGCCCCGGCGGCGCCGGCGCAGCGCTCTTCAAGCCCAGCGGCCCTGTGGTGTGGACTTGCTCCCACTACATGCCGAGCAGCAGCGAGACCAACAACACCGCCGAGTACACGGCGCTGCTGCTCGGCGCCAGGGCCGCCGCTGACCACGGGGCCACGCGCCTGCGGGTGGAAGGCGACAGCACCCTCGTCATCCAGCAGGTGCGTGGCATCTTCGCGACGCGCAGCACCCGGCTGCGCACGCTACGCAAGGCGGTCAAGCTGGAGCTGGAGCGGCTGGAGAGCTGCTCCCTGCACCACATCGACCGCCAGGCGAACGGCCACGCGGACCGCCTCGCCAACGCCGCACTGGACCGCCGCAGAACGAAGCTGGAGTGCGGCGTCCACCCCGACGGCCAAGGCTGCACGAGCACAGAGGTCGAGGGCAGGATGCCGCCGTCCCCAGCGGCCCAGCCGCCCCCACCAGCAGCACCAGCGGACCCAGCCCCGACCGACGACGCCATCGCCGACGTGGACGACGGCGAGGTGTATGCGTCCATGGTCGTCGGCCTGGACGCGGTGCCGCAGCGCCGCCCCCGCCTCCGCCTGCGCCAGCTGACCGAAGAGGAGCACGAAGCCGCGGGCGCAATGGTGGAGAGGCTGGCAGCGACACTGGCGGCCAAGATCGCCGACGCGGACGACTGGGAGGCGGCGGAGGGCTACATCACAGCCCTCCCACACCTTGTACGAAAAACTACAACCGTACTCCCAGGCCCGGCGTCACCCAGCCAGCCCCCGCAGCAGCAGCAGCCCCAACAGCGGCAGCGGGACCGCCAGCCGCCCGACCACCCCGCGCAGCAGCAGCAGCCGGACCGCCACCGACGCCGCGGCCGCTCGGGAGCGGCAAAACGTCGCCGTCGCCGCCGCCCCCCGCGCGTGACGCGCCACCACCGTGAGCACCGCCTCGACGAGGCGCTCGACGAACTCCACGCGGTGGAGCGCCACGACCCCAGCGACCGCAAGGCGGTGGCCAAGGCGCGCCGGCGGGTTGGGCGCGTCAACAGCGCCATCGCCCAGCAGCAGCTCCGCCACCAGTTCGACACCGCGGAGAAGGCGTGCGTCGACGGCATCCTGGCGGCAGCGCGGGCCGGACCGACGGCGACCACCACGAGGACGGCGTCGACGAACCAAGCCGACGACGGCACCTGCCCCATCCCCGGCGAGCGCCTGCGCGAGTTCTTCACGGCGGTGAACACGCCGTCGGGGACCTTCGAACCCATGGCACCCGTCGGTGCCCCGTTCCGTTCGGCCCTCGAGCGCCTCCCCGCAGCCTCGACGCAGATGGAACTGCTCACGGACGCGCCAAGCCCAGACGACATTGAAGATCAACTCCAACGCGTACGTGCCAGCTCCAGCCCTGGCCTCGACGGTGTCGGCTACGACACCTACAAGGCCTTCGCGTCCCAGCTCTTGCCGGCGCTGCACGCAGCGTTTGCGTGCTGCTGGCGGCACCGGCGCGTGCCCCAGAGCTGGAAGGTCGGCGTGGTGCGCCTGCTGCACAAGAAGGGCGATCGGCTGG
>JAAVTJ010000187.1:0-71176 GCA_011947355.1 Phytophthora boehmeriae
CGCGCACCCAATCAGGAGGCGCCGGACTCATCCAGAGCAGCAAAGGCGGCCACGTGGCCATGGACGTCCCGGAGGGCGACGAAGACGCGACGTCGAGACGACGCAGCTGCTCCAGGAGGACGAGGACAGCAAAGCCAAGGCCAAAGCCAAGACGCTGAGCACCCAACAGGACGTAGATCTGGAGGCTGCAGACGACCAGGAGCTGAACAAGAAGGCCAAGGCCGCCAGCAGCAAGACGTCCAAGACGTCGTACGTGGCGCCGTCCGTCGTGGTCTTCTGGCTCAGCATGTGGTTCACGCAGAACATTGGCGTCACCTTCTGGAACAAGAAGGCACTGGGCGCGTTGCGGCTTCCTGTGACGCTCACGTTTGTGCACATGGTGTGCAACTCGCTGGGAGCTTTCCTCTACATCCACGTGTACAAGGGCATCGAGAGGAAACCGCTCAAGCCTGGACAGAAGCAGCTCATGGTCTACTTCTCCCTCATCTTTGTGAGCAATATCATCACAGGCAATTGGAGCTTGGGACTGGTGTCCATCTCTTTTAACCAGGTCATGCGAGCGCTGGTGCCGGCGGTTGTCGTGGTGCTGAGTATGCTCATTTTGGGCAAGACGTACACGCTCAAGCGCAAACTGTCGTTGGTTCCTGTGGCGTTTGGTGTGTATCTTGCATGCACTGGAGACAACTCGTGCACTGTCTTGGGCTTCATCATCACGGTCGTGGCCATCATTTTTGCAGGCTTGAAGGCTGTGCTCTCCAACAAGGTACTGCAAACTTAGACGAAACGCGTTGAATGATGTGGGTAGTGACTAACGTGCTGATTTGGTATTTCTTTGCTGCAGTTCCTGAGTGGAGACCTGAAGCTGCACCCTGTGGACTTGATCCTCCATCAAGCGCCTCTGTCAGCCTGCTGGTGTCTTGTCACCATGTTTTTGACGGGCGAAGTCAATACCATAATGGACAGCTGGGACGTCGTGCCAACGGCGAGCTTTTGGTTTATCCTGACTGGTATCATCAGCTTCATGCTGAATGTCACGAGTTTCATGGCCAACAAGGTCACGTCGCCTGTGACACTGTGTGTGTGCGGCAACATGAAGCAAGTGGTCGTGATCGTCATGTCCATCCTCATCAACAACGACGTGATCACCGTGCAGAAGGCTATCGGCATCGTTGTCGTCACCATCGGCGGGGCCACTTACGCCTACATTTCAACAAAGGAAACGATGGGAACTGCCCCTGCACCAAGTAAACCTAAGGAAAAGCACTGGCGCAGACCTCTTAATCTATCCTCATCGCTTTTGATCACTATGCTGGCGATTGCTGCTGAATATATTCATGTGTGTGCTAATAGACTCACTGAAGCTTACGATGGCCTTATTCATTACCCATATATGAAGTTGAAGCACACTACTACAGGTAGTAGAGTCTAGCATGCTCGCGTCGCGTCATGCAGTGCTGGCTATTGTACTTCAATGTGGGCTTGTCCGCGTTGTATCTTTATCGTCTACAGTAGCAGTATCAAAACTCGTGGGTGTGGGCAAGCTGGTACCTCAATTGCGCAGGAGCATCGCGAACAACGTCGGCGTGCAGAACTCCAACCAGCGCCAAGAATGCAACCACAATAGGCACAAGAACCAGCGGTGACGAACGGTGCAATCCTGCCAGCTGCATTCCCGCATACTCTTGCTCATCATTATCCGTTGTGTGAGGTAAAACTGCTGCGTCATGTATCACATTTTCCACAAGCTCCACTTCATCCGATGTACCCAACCATTTCGTCAAATATTTGAGAATTTCCTCACGCTGCTTCTTAAGCGGCTCAGGAACATTAGGTTCGCGCCAAGGTCGCCACAGTGGCCGCACAAATCACATTTGGCCAAATTAGCGATCTGATCGTCTGAGAGCGTATGGAGTACCGATGCACGCTGCCATGGGTCATCTCCGCCATTCGAGAAGAAAATCTTGTGACCTGTGGGGTGGTCTCCGCCGTACAGTTTCGTGATTTCCTCCACACCCTTCGCAGGATCAACGACGTCTCCGAAGACAGTGTGGCACTGTTTTTCATGATAGTCCAGGTCAACCATTGCAGCCCGCAAACTCTTTTCTTCAGGAGCAACTTGGAAATATGCAAGCTGAGAGCATTTTTGCCAGCGCCACGAGCGCCCGTCACCCCAACGCGCTTTGACTTGCGTCAGGCATTTAGTGTCGTAAAAACACTCACTGCCGAACGAAGATCCGTACATATCGATTGTAAAGTTGGCGAAGGATTCGATCAGTGAAACATTGCGTTCAAAGGCGCCGACCATGTGGTCACACACAATGTCTTTGTGGCCGTATTGCACTGCCATGGCGGCGGCATCCGCAATCATGTAGAAAAAATCAGCATCAGCCAGACCCTCAGCGCCGAACAGTCCCTTCACCTTTGTAGCATTCCCACCCGCAATCTCCTTTTCAAAAGCTGCAGTCGTCATGCGTAAAATTCCTGCGCATGGAGGTCCAGCAGCAAGCGCTACCTGCTCGTCAAACTCATGGAACTTGTACACTGGCTGCACAACTCCTGACGACGACAGCGAGGCCACCGTGGTATCTGGATACGCAACGCGGAACCACGCCGACAGTGCACCAGGATATGACCCTCCAATCCCGATCCATTGGTTGCCACCCTCAGCGCCCAGTTCCTCCTGGTAACTTTCCTTGAAGTGCTTTAAATCAGCCAAAGCTTGCTGTACAGTCAGGTGCCGATAGTTCTCCGTCGACAGGTCTCCGTTCGGTACACTTTTGCCATAGAACCGATGCTCCAGCGCTAAAACCTAGAATTACAGAGCCAAAAACAACAAAATAAGCACAAAACTACTAAATTAGTAAAAAAACGCTTTTATCTGACCTTTGCACCGAATTTCTGGGCGATGACGCTGACAAATCCAGCTGGGGGCTTCTCCATGGCTCCTTCTCCTCCGATATAAAGTATCACAGGGCCATTGGGCGCCGTCCAGAACGTATTCTGCTCGTAATACCGTTGCTGGAAGGTGTCGTTGCTGTCGGATGAGAAATGGTCCACTTGTTGCGTGAACCAGAGCTCTTGGGCGTCCACCTGGACCAGCAGATTCTCTTCCTCTTGTATTATTTGCCATAGCAGTCCATCTTTAGCGTGGGAGGGGAACGTGGAGGCCTGTACACAAGCCACGAGCGTCGCGAGAAGCAGCAACAGCGCCATGATACAGGCGAAATGAGATCTGTGTCGGTTCGTGACGTCAGAGCGATGTGATTGGTTTATAAAAAGAATAGAATGCTATGATTGGTTGAAATACGTTCGTAGATAAACGAGCAAAACCAGTACGACCATATTCACTTCAACATGAACTTGTTCCCGTTGATCCATCAGTCTTACAATCTAAAAGTCGAGTCCAATACTTTCCGAAGAACTCGATGGCAGGTACGAAGCGATCACACCGCAAGACACAAGGCAATCGACGTCGATGTGTCAAAACTGGGAGGTTTATAGCAACTTCAGCTCCTAGAGACGCGGGTTTGTGTGCGTCTCTGCTGCTGAACAAGGAACTTTTCCGAGACTTTTTGCTGTTCGTGGACGCTCATAGCATTGCAACACTTTGCAAGGCTGTGGCATTCGACCGCTTGGCCCGCCGTACTCTGCACGATGGAGCTTGGTGGCGTGGATTGCTTCAGGCACATTGTCATGTGGATAACGTTGCTACCGTCAATGTGCACCGCAGTATCCTGCTAGGTGACGGCTGTGGTGACCTCGTGGACTATCTGAATCTACGCAACCAACTCGAGTGTTTTGAAGAACACGTGAAGGTGGTGAAGGGCGACTTGGGGAACATCGAAAGTGTTGGAGACCTTCGTGTGGATTGTCTGGTGTTCCCAACGTCGGCTAACTACAGAAACCCTCACACAGGAGTCTCAGGTTGCGTGCACGCTCGTGCAGGGCCAGATCTTGATCGTGCAGTGGCGAATGTTGGACTGCGAACGAGTGCAAAAGCAGGGGGTGTATTGTGCACTGTGGGTTGTGACTCTGGCGCACGACTGCTGGTGCATTGTGTGGGTCCCTCAGGGAACCAACAGGACTCCGATGCGCTTCTGTACAAAACGTACGTCAATGCACTACGCGCGGCCGATACCAACCATGTCGAGTGTGCAGCTGTGGCTTCGATATCGACAGGAATACTGCGTTTTCCGGTGCCGAGAGCGGCGGACATCGCTCTGAGTGCAGTACGTGACTTGATTCGATTGAATCCGTGCTGGGCAGTGACCATCGCGTTTGTCTGCGTCGACGACAATGTGTACCAACACTTTTGTCGTGCACGCGAGGAATATGTTCATGCTTTCCATACGACTGGGTTTACCTTTCCGCGTGTGCTAAATGCACATTCAGTAGCACAATACCAGGCTGCCGATGCCGCTTGAGTTGATTTCAATGGGCTAACTCAATTCGCCAGGCCTGTCTGCATTCAGAATATCTATTGCCAACAATTATGCTTAGGAACTAAGATAAGTAGCAGACTTTCAAGCATTCGTATTACATGCACTTACTTTTTATCTGAAGTTGGCGCTTATTCCATGCCTTCTATCATCATACGCTTCAGGCGGTCCATGTTGAGAGGTGGGAAAAGGTTTTCGTACCGTTTCCAATTTCGCCGCGGGTGTCGCGATGGCTGTCTCGATGAGCGTGACTGGTCATGATCAGAAAGCTGATCTCGTGTAGTTGAACCAAGAGACTGACACAATGTGCTGAGCGAATAAGGACCAGTAATGTTGGCATCGCCACGTTCCGATCGACGTCCGCGCAGCGATAACCCCGATGCATCTGGCCTTTCGATTGATGGAGACGACGTTGTCCTTGTGAATTCTTCCTTCCGATGGCGCTTGTGTGCTCTTGTGCTGGCAAATTCTTCATTTGTATTCCGTTGCGGACGTGGTGTGCGTGAAGGGCTTTCTTGTTGCGACGTAGAAGTGGTCGGTGGCTGACGAGGTCTTTTAGACCCTCGAGTCAATGCAGAGGATGAAGATCCGGCTGCTTGTTGCTGGCTGGAGTTGTCTGCTGCATGTTCCGCTAAGATGACAGCCTTGGGCGGACTTCTGGATGAAGATAATGTCGTTGTGGAACTTTCTGATTCAGCACGTTCGTGTGCATTGGAAGAAGCGGGATTACTGTCGCGCGCTGGGACTCCCATCGAAGGTGTCGGAATGCTTCGGGAAACTGGAGTTACCCTCCTCTCTGTGCCTGGAGTAGCCGTTCTTATGGATGCCGGCGAAGGTGTTTTGAACTCATTTGCGTTAACTTGTGTTTGTGGTGATGCCACCTCCTTTGAAGGAGTGACAGCGGCGTCGGATTCGTTATCGCTCGAAGATTTGCTCACAGCGGCTGAATTGCCTTCGACACCAGTCGTTTGACCTCGCTTTGGCGACGCGTGTGTGGAGATGCAACATCATCTGATTGCACACCGCCATCATACTCAAACGCATTTGCGTCGTCATCACCAACTGAGTACTCAAGAATAGCAGTTGCTTGAGAAGACATAAAGTTGTCTTGCTGTGTTTGGGTTTGCTCATCATCTGACGAGTCCGTCTGCGCATGATGCGAGCGCTTTTCAAATTCTTCAACTTCAGTGGCAGGCTCCACATCAGGATGACTACTATCTGTGTAGGAAGCAGCGAAACCAAAGTTCGAGGCTATCCTTTGCATAAGTCCCTTGAATCCTCCAGCTTGACCTTCGGCCGGCATTTGGGTATCCGATTCTGGCAATTGTTGTTGCGACCTCGCTGGATCTTGTGGAGATAAAGAAGTAGCAACACGGTTTTGCTCCACCTTTTGGTCGCTTCATCACTCTCCTCTGCGTCCTCGTCATCCTCTTCATTCTCCGTATCGCTGCCGCTGTCAATCACAAACGTCTCGCGGATATTTTCTTGCTGGAACGGGTACTTTTGACTATCAAGTGTAGGCGTGACATCCACACTTTCACTCAAGGTAGCGGATAGATCAGCTGAAACCGAGCACTGAGTCTGCGATAGAGGCTCAGTCAAGGTCGCGGACAGATCGACCGGCAGCGGGCGATGTGTCTGCGACTGTGTTTCTCAAAAACCTGTGACTGCGACATGGACACACAGCCATTCTCTTCAATCAGCTCCGAGTCTGTCGGCTGCCGTTCACCAGTAGCCTGCGGCCCCCATCCCTCCTGCTCCTCTAGTTCCTGCTCTTGGTCCGCTGAGATCACACAGTCCTCCTCCATCAACGGTCTGTCGTCACCAAAGTGTCCGCCAGCCTCTGCATCTCCACCCACCGCTGGCAAACTCTGCTGCGCCATCAAGACCTTCTCCAACTCTGCGTCTGTCAATTGCTGCAGTCGTTCCTTCACCAGCACATTCGAGTAAACGTCCGGCTGGGGGTTCACCGCCAGCTCATTGTCGTCCACAACGCTGAGAGCGTCCACCCACAAGTAAACTCGTGCAGAGGTTTTGGTAATTGCAGGTCTGGACACCGAATTCTGACTGCTCTGCTCGTCCATCGAGAGACAGCGAGACAAGGTCGCAAAGTAGTACTTGTCCACCCTCACCACGCTGCCCCGTAGTCTCCCCAGTGTATTGTACCCCTGGTCTGCTGTAGGGACCCAATCACATGACGAGGGATGAAAGCTTCCACGTCAAAGTGCCGATCCACGAGCGTCACTGTGTGCTGAGCACTGTTCGTCCTTCGCACCATCATAACTCGCCCGTTTGCAGCCGGCAGAGGCGTCTGGGACTCGCTCTCTTCGCTCATTTCCTCCGAGAAGCTGTCGGCAGGCAGACTATCCGCTGCAGACGCCTCCATCGGCGCTCCAAGAGCAGCCAGCAGCTCCCGAAGAAGGAACTCGGTCGTGAACGATGGCCGTACCATCTTTGAATCGCAAAATGAAAGCGCGAAAAAACACAACATTTAAAATTGTACCTTTTTAGTGGTACATGAGTACATTTATGTGGTTCACATAGAATGACTTATTCGGGGAGCTGCTGCACTGCATCAAGCATGATGGGCTGGAGTCGCGTCGCGGCGCGCGGTCTGCGCGTGGCGTGGGCGCCGCCTGTTGCCGCTGCGCCTCGCGGAGCAATGGGGCTCCGCTCCAAGGCTGGCGCGTCGCCTTTTGCCGCTCCAGGATTGGCGAAAGCGACTGCCACGCCTGTTTCTTGTTCGCCTCCGACTGCTGCGACGGCGTTCAAGAGCAAACGGAGTCGTGTGGGGCGAGCGAGAACTGGATCTTGTCTGCTACTGGGCAGGTACCAAGTGGAGAAGCTCCTTCGCTTGAAGCAGAGCAATGGTGAGCGTTGGATTGGGTGGAAGCGAGGAATGACACACAGACTGACGTGCTCTGGTTGTGGTGCTGTTTGAAGCTGCTAAAGCGGCCAAGAAGAAGGCGGAGACGGAGGCAAAAGATGCGGCTGATGCTGCTGTTGCAGAGGCCAACAGTAAACTGCGGAACTCGCTGGTGACGGTGCAAATCTCTTTCTGTGGAAGGATATTGAATTGATATCGTGGTGTTGACTGTTGTTGTCGAAAATGTTTTGGTGATGCCATAGGCTCTGCGTTTTAGCAACGAGAACTCGTATCTGAACTGGGCGAGAAACGGCGTCTTGTCCTCGGCTGTGGGAGTCGCAATGTACGCGCAGGAGCACCATCGCGGAGCGCAATTGAGTGGCGCAGGTATGTCTTGAAAATGACTGCGACAGTGTGGTTGCATGTTGCTTGCAACTTTGGATGTCTAGCGGCAAATGTCTGAGAGTGCAAGGGAAATAAGTAGGTAACGGTGCTTTGATCTCCTTTGCCGCTAGGTTTGCTTCTCCTGGGCTTCGGATACATTGGCGTGGGCACGGCAAAGTATATTTACTACATTTTCCGGTTCCGCCACATCATGGAGCTGTCCTGGGCAAGCGTCTTTGGAACGATTTCCCATGCGGCGTGGGGACTGGCCATCTGGCTGACCGCCGTTGCCTCCTTCCTGGTATGTATTGCTTGTGTGCGAGTGTGGTCTGTTGATGATTGCTGAAGTGATGATGTGCATGCTTGCCTAAACCTACTGAACGAACAGGAGAGTGTGCCTCTCGAGTTGGACGCTATGCTGCTAACGGAGCCCATCGCGAGCTTCCTGCCCTTCCGAATTCGCCAAGGTCTGATCGAAACCTATAGTCTGCACCTGGATGATCTCGAGCACCACTACGACGAGCAAGAGCGTGTGATGCGCGCCATTCGCGGCGACCGAGATATCGCACCGATTGAGGTGGGCGAAGAGCTGCCTCCGCAACTGGAAGCGAAACTGATCGAGCAGAAGCGCCACTCGAGTCCAAGCACGGCGGTGGTGGCTCCTGTACCTTCCCAATCTTAGTCGTCATGACTAATCAAGTCCTGTTCTGAGCGGTTCTGGTCGACACTACCGCACATCGTAGACAGTTTGTGGTGTGCTAAACGAAAATACGGTGTCCATCTGAACAAACCTGTGAATACTGTTTCATCTTTCTGCTGTTTTCGATTGTCGTTGTATTTTGTCCACATGCTGCGCCACCGCTTCCACCACTTTTTTCAGCTACGAAGTCATCTGACCGGTTCAAGGCTTGAGCGCCTCCTCCAGAGGAATGTCAAAGTCCGGGTTGCGACGGACCGTCTTGCCGTCCCACGTGAGGTTCAGCGGCTCATAGGCTTGCTCTCCTTTCTCCGCCTCAATGATGGGGGCCGCCACATAGACGTCGCTCTCCGGAGATTTGGGCAGCGTCAGGCCGTGGTCCACGAGGCCCTTGAGCACGCTGAGGATCTCCTTGTCGCTCTTGTTGTCCACGAACACCTGCTTCTCCACGCCCCAGTCGTACCGCGCGTACACGAAAGGCTTCATCTCCTCCGCCTCGCGGTACACGAAGGGCGTCAGGGGGTTGAGCATCTTGAGCTCATCGTAGTTCTTGCGGAAGAACGTACTGTTGGAAATACAGAGAGATTAGAGACGGAAAGCGATGGTTAGGAAGAGGACGGACGTCTTACCGAAGGCCCTGGCTGCTCTGTGAGGTGTCGCACGCCACGAAGCGGAGCTCCTGGATGCTGCGGGAGATCTGTGCGCGCCAGCTCATGACGGTTCCTGCTTCTGGCGATGCAGTTTTGGCCGCACAATTACAGCGATCAGGATTGGCTTAAAACAAATTTGATTTTAGCCAATCCCAGAACATATTATTTTAAGTATATATATTTAAAAATCCAGCATGCTGGATTTTAGTGTTCCACGTTTTTTGAAAAAACTTTCAACAAGCACGAAACTTCACCTCGAGGTCAAGTACACATATACGCTGGAAAGCCTTATGCCGCTCCTGTATTAAAGGTAGGATACTGCTTAGGATTCTGATTACGATCTACAGCTTCCCAAGGCATGGGTAACGTTAGCAGTGTTAAACTTTTATTTCATTTTGAAATGCTTGTCACAGTGAAGCAAAAGGCTATGCACGACTGGCAACTGCCATACATGATTTCGCGATGGAAATCTTGCTTAGCAACAAAAGAGATATCTCTAAGCTTGCCATGCAGTGCATTGCAACCGCAAGATCTCAAAACAACTATTGTAACGAAGATAAAGAAGCCTTACACAAACTACTCGAGAGTGATGTGGCAGCAGCAAGTGCCACCCAATGGATGTACCCGGCCTCGTGGCCACGAATGGCCTCTGCATGTGCGAGATTCCAGAACCCAGAATCCGGATGTATACCTAGGTTTAGTCTGAGAGTGTTGGTATAAAGGGAAAGCAAGGAGCAGGAATCAGTAACTTAATGAGTATATTTTTCAGTTTTGAAAGCGGTATTGATGTTGCTCTGGCATTTCCGAAGCGTGTTTTCGCGAAACGATTTGGCGCTTCAAACACCCAATCAGAAGTCGACGTCATTCCTTCAGGATACACACGTCACTTCTTGGTTGTCTGCGTCACGTAGAGATCACGTAGGGCTCGTGCATTGTAGACATTGATTCAGGATGCAATCATCCTGAGAAAGAAAAAGCACCACAGTCTTTCTATGCAATAATAGAAGTATTCACGGTGATGCAAACAATGCGCTCCTTTATTCTTGGCTCTTGGCTACAACGGTTTACATCACAAGTGCAGATTCACAACATTCACTTCATCGAGAAACTCATCACAACGTCAACCCGACTGCTTGGTCTCAGACAAACAGTCTATTTTAATGACCGAATGGTAATCGACGAACTTGGCTTGTCGTCTCTCGCGAAGAATGTCTCCATCATCTATAATATTGAGTATTGCGCTGACGTAATTGTTCGTTTTCTGCATGGCGTGACGATATTCTGCTTAGAATGAAGTATCAACAACTTTCCACTCGATGAGCACCTTAGGGGCAATGGTGTGGCAACAGTCTGGGTCTAACAAGAAGAACGGCAACATCACAAACGTCAAGATCAAGTTCAAAAGTCGAAAAAGGCTCGGTTCTTCACGTTCTGTGAGGATGGATGTCGTGCCAGGATAACACGACTGTCAGGACAAAGCAGAGTAATGCTTTCGATCACTTCGCTAGCAAACATCCCTATCCGTTGTGATCCTGATTTCGTGATCTCAAATGAGATCGAGGTCATGAACACCAATGGGTACTGATATGAAGCGATTCCCCAATGTGTCTGGCATTGACGGTTCCGACCAATACCATCCGGCCCACGTTCCATAGATGACTATACGAAAATGATTTTCTCATCATCTATGTCCCAGAAGGCCAAAATCTTTTCGTATGATCCCGAGATTGAAGATCAGCAATACGGACATCAACTGGGTTGCAGCACGTTCATGTCAACGAAAGACAAGAAAGTCATGGTTGGGATTACCAAGTAAGACGAACGAAATAGAAACAGTGCTGTGAAACGGCTCGACCGCGCTGTCTAAAATCAGACACGTTGCGTGACATCATATATGACTATACGGCGACACCGTTCAATACAAACCCGCCCGTCAAATGCGCCTGCTGTTAACAGCACTAAAAAACACTATATCACTCCAGGCATTCCTCTTAACATCTCACCTCCCACAAGCCCATGATCGTGTTCTCGGGAGGGTTGTTGTCATGGGTACTTCTTTTCATTTAAGATTTAAGTATCTCCCAGCTGATAGAAGAGTGTCAGCGATCCAGAGGAGTGATGCGCGCTATCCCAGGTCGACAAGATGCAAATAGCGTGGCACGTGTATCAGGGAGGCAAGGTCGGTCAATTTCACGGATCAACCACAAGGACATTGCAGCGATGTATGCGCAACAAGAGCGCTAGTTCAATAAATTAGACGCGTAAGACTTCTCGACGACGCTCTTTATGTCGATAATATTTCTTCTGGTAGTCCGTATATTACAAACACACAGTCTCCTTACAGAGTTGTGATTCCAATGCAGTCGCAATTGGTGTCGTTCGTAGAAACGCGCGAGCGCTTGGTCAATTGATTTAGCACTATCATGATGACATCATACCTATCGCTAGCCTCGGGGAGGGTCACAATGTGAAAAAGGACTATCTGAACCTCTTCATGCTCGTAGAAGATTTGGATCAGCAGTTCTTTATACAAATCCCAGCGAATGTATCTTGAACAGTGGTGTGAAAGTAACCTGTGCTGTCTGATGTACCCATTAGCACTTAGGTGCACGTGAAACCTCTACACCTTATCCACCTTTCTTAATTCTTCCATCTTCCGAACAGAAGGTTCCATACTATTATAGATCTCGTTCACAAGAGAGCAAGCAAATTTACGTACAGGATGCAACGAACTTTCTTCAGACGAGAGATCAGGCTCGATAGTAGATGATGTCACTATTCCCTTCCCGCCATCAGCGCTGTCGTCACTGTGGCATAGTACCACACCAATGAAACCTGTAGATTCAGATCTGATTTGACTGGAAGTTTCTCCGCTGGGATTGTCCGGCAGGACAAGTGAGACCGGACCAGTGTATTGGATGATATATTTTGGTCTGATCAAAGAGTCGGTGTATCCAGTAAAGGCGTTGGACTTACAGAGATGCTCCCTGGACCGTCGCTGATCAAGTATGACGGGTCGTCAGTCACGAGCCAAAATCCCCAGTGACGATAAAAGCTAGTCCGAATGGAAAACAGCCGTATCCGAGTCCGACCTCACAGTCGAAGATGCATACTTCGCAACAATCATGTGACATCGTTGACCTTACAGAGGATTCGCCTGTAAAGTCTGTCCGTCCAAGACACGCTTCCCAACCAATCCAGGAGAATCAAAGCCAATCGCAGACACAGTCTGAGATATACACGCAAGCGCATGCGGACCTTGCTTCCCAAACACAGTCTGAAACTCAAGCGAACATGAGTGATGAGCTGGATCTTTCGGAGGGAACCAAAAGCGATTACAAAATACTCAATATGGGCACCACACCGAAGGGATCTATCCAAAATTGTAGTGTCGCACCTTAACCCTTTCGCGGCACAAGGGCGCAAAATGCGCCCTTTTCCACCTTTTAACTAAGTACGAGAATGTACCCATGTAAAAGGCGCAAAATGCGCCCTTTAGCAAACAACATGACAACTTGTCTCTACTAAGTACTGATTTCGGTACATAGCATAAACGAAAAAGGATTTGAAGAAGATTTGTAGTAGTACCGTGATATTGTAAAGGGCGCAAAATGCGCCCTTTTAGGAGTAATTCACCTAACTTTGTATAGTATAGTTTAGTGAAGAGGATCGCGAAAGGGTTAATCGGGCAACACTCCAAAAGGGCTGCAACCACAGAAGACACGGGCGTACTATCTTTTCTATATTTAATTCAGTACAGTTGGCAACTTCCCAGGAAACCAACAAGTACTTGCTTTCGACCACGGCACAAGAACCCCCTGTCCCCAGGTATGGTGTGTCGACAAGGGTTCTGGCTGAATGAAGTGTGATTGTTGTCTGCGGATTCCATTGATTGTATAAGTGACTATCGGCTTGGGTTGTATTACTAGTTGCATGTGTGATTCATTCGATGAGTGCGCTTGGAGTTCTGAGAGTGTTCACGGTTAGGCTAGTCATGAATAGTCTGCCCAGAATGTTTCCCGACCTGCGTGTGGAGTATGCACTGGGATCGATATACGATATAGCCATTCATGCTATTATCACTAAAGATTCTCAGGGACAAGAAGGTGCCGAAGATGGGTTATTATTGTTATTGATATTTTTTTGCCTATATGGCCTCATATTGGAAGTCGTGCGTGTGTGGTCTGCTCTCCCATCGTTATGGCAACGGGCTGATGAGTTGGCGCTGGTTTGATTACGCCTAAGCGGACTGTGTATGTACGCGACAGCAAAAACCTATCTGCTCCAATCATATGTTGGCGCTACCGGATATCGCTGGCCGCTGTGGCGTTGCAACGAGGAGAAAGTCTGAGTTGCTTCCTCTGACCGGAGAGGAGAAAGTCTGATTCGAGACGAGGGCGTTTGCACGGATCGACAAACGTGCTGCGGAAGAGTGTTATGGAGCATGTTGATAATGGCAAGGACGACATGTTCAACTGTGTTTTGTTATTCATATGATACATTTGAGTCTGAGTCTGCAGGGGTCTGGATGGCCAACCTGGCGTGTGTACACGAAGCTTCTGAGTGCAATTGATTCCGGGAAGACAGATCCTAGTGAAGTGTCCGAAGGGAACACTTTGTGACGGACGAATATATCCATTTCCTTCATATTCCGTATCCAAGCGTGGCGAATCCTGTAAGGAGACATATCATTTGACGCCATCGCCAGGGTGTTGGCTCTGGGCGGTGGCCGAGCGTACGAAGCCGATTCATACTTCCAGTAGAATCCTTTCAGTAGAATCCTCTCACTTAGGAGAGTTCCACAAGTGATCTATGTCATAGCTCCATTGTCTACTACACTACTTTCCTTTGTATGGCGATTC
This sequence comes from Phytophthora boehmeriae, assembly GCA_011947355.1. Taxonomy (NCBI): domain Eukaryota; phylum Oomycota; class Peronosporomycetes; order Peronosporales; family Peronosporaceae; genus Phytophthora; species Phytophthora boehmeriae. The sequence continues at coordinate 13,899 of JAAVTJ010000187.1, forward strand.
CGCCAAATCGTGCTCTTGCGTACGCATAAGCGGACGAATCGACGAGATAACTTCTTTGCGGGGGAGGGGGCGATATTTTGTTGTTGTTGATATTCAACCGATCACAGTTGTGAGCAGCGGCGTTCCAGCGGGGTGTTCTCGCCAGCTTAATTTCTTACGTAAATGAATATATTGCGCGGTGATGACGAACATGAAAGTAATGATGGCATGAACGTTGACGCTACTAAATATTTCCTGTCTACGATCGACAGCTAGTAGAATCCACTCGGCTATATCTGCAGCTATCTTGTTCACCTAACCACGCGTTGTTGGTTGGGATCATGCACGGTCGACTCAGGAAAGGAGAGGACGGACACTCCACCACCATAGGACTGGAGAAACTCATCGAAGTGAGCTTTGTCTTGCGCGACCACTCACCAGTTGCAAACATCTGCTCGATTTGACTTTCTTATCGCTTCGGGTAGCACCGGACCGCAATCAGGACCAAGTGGATGCAGACACAGCATTTTTGAACGGTCGCCTTGAAGGCAATGTGTACATGGTGGTGTCTTAACGACTGAAAGTGACGCGTAGTTATCTAGGTTGCAAGCTGCAGAAGGTCATATATGGCCTGAACCAAGTTGCTCACGTATGGTACAATACGTCTTTCGTGAAATTGGCTTCAAGGAATGCGGTGCTGATCAGTGTGTCTTTGTCAAACTCTTAGGTACCGACTATGTGTTCGTGTGTTTGTATGTGGATGATAGGCGTTTTGCCGGGAAAACGACGACCGACATTGAGCTTCTGAAAAACGCGATAAAACGGTATATCAAGATAAAAAGACCTAGGACACGCCAGGTTTATGGTTGACATGGAGATTAACTACGATCGGTCTGCCAAAGTACTCCACCTCAAGCAGAAGAAGTACATGCATGAGATCGTTGACCGTTTCAATCAAGCGAGCGCAAAGGGAGTGCGGGATGTCAGCACCGAGAACGTAGACCGCAGTACAGCTAAACGGTACTTCATCACCGCAAAAACGGCGGGTTTCACTTAACAAATAAATCGGCATGAATCACCGCCGGGTTGGCCTCTATCACCGCAAATTCGAACAGCGTTAAGGACAACTAGATACCAGTTAAACTCTAGTGCTGAGCGGATAGCACATGGTGATATACAAGCAGTTGAACCTAAGTCACATGGAGTTTGTACATTAGACGATAACACTTTTTACCTACTTTAGTCACTATTAGTGACCGAAAAGATAAGGAAGTTGTATCCATTTAGCTCTCCATTTCATTTCGTTTGCATGCATGTCATGTAGAGTTTCCGCTGGAAAAGATGTGTAAACTTAGTTATCAATGCACTTTACACCATGATTCCTTTCATGAATATATTTATGATTTCAAAACAGTCACATTCGCATCAATCTGAGGGATTTTGGCCACCATTATATACGTTAAGCTCGCGAAATCCTCGGGAGTTTCTATTCTACTCTCTCGTACCTTCTTACTTGCACACACTCCGTCCACGATGACCGGCGCCCGGAAGCCATTCATAATATTTTCTCCTCCCACAATCGACTTCTTCTCCGCTGGGTCTGCTGCCGACTTGATGGTGCTTTAAAGACTCGGGTTGCGTACTCGAATCAACTTACACACGACTTCGGTCAACTGGGGGTGTCTGTTGCTTTTCTCCTCGCTACAGTGTATTGAGTTGCGTGATAGTTCACACCAAGTTCGTCATCCAGTGACACTCGGTTGCTATCCCACCGTCCTCAGATGTCTTGACGTCGGATGCATATGCAGGTGTGGACGAATAACGACGGTAGGAGGCTTTCTGGTCTCTGTCTCGAGCAATCTTAACCGAGTATTAAGGATGCTGTTGGTCATGAATGAGGGTAGTGTCACTCCGACGAGACGTACCGTTGTAGCTGTGACGGAGGTCAGAAAAACGCGCAGATGCTGAGTTATGGCGCGTTTACTACGCCATGTAACTTGGTCGAAGCTGGTGAGCCGCCACAAGCCTCTTGGCGGTCGTTGAAATCCATACGACGCGACAAAGACACCGATGACCTTGGAACATGATCAACTCAGCTTGACGACCTTCTTCGTTCTCGTCGGTAAAGGAGCCCTGGATATCTAGGCGTCTGACCAACGTGGAAACTGCCTGGTAGAGATCCGCGGTTGCCAACCTTTTGGATAGCGGCGTAAGTAGGCAGTTGCGATATTACCTTGCGCTGTTTATCGCTGGTGTCTTGCGTGCGGATAGCCTGTAGCGCCGAAACTTCGCCGGTCGCCGTTTCGTCACGAACGTAATCACCAACGTCCCGGCACGAATCCTTGTGCAGACATAGAGGACCTTAACTGACTCGTGAACCTTTGTGAATAGGATATATGTTCCGGAGCGCCACTACGTTAAAGGTGAGCGATGGCAGATCGAGTGGACAGCGTGGTTTTCTCCTGCGATACGATCTCACTACCACATTAGAACGCCTCACCCTTATAAACCTTCATGCAATTACCGACCCAAATAATGACCGCTCTTGTTAATGTCGTCACAGCACCGCTACTGAAGATCCCAAGCACGTGTTCACCAGAGATCGAATTCGAAAATGGTGGTTGACAGAGAGAGAGCATACTGGCCTTTTGTTAGCCCTTAACCTGCGAAATGATCTTTATACTAGCCCCTATTATGAGCATCCCATTGGTTCATTTAACCCTTATCGTACCAAGAGTGGGAGTAGTTAGGGTTGTTAACGATTTTCCATTGGCTCTAATTGACTCATATTGGTAATGTTGCCTATAACTTCAAGTTGAAGTGAGACTCAACGCATTATACAGGGTATCTACAACTGTGCATGCCTAAATTCACTTCTGAAACCTCCGCGTTTTTTGGCATCGAAAGAACTGTGCACAAAGAAAAAAGCGAGTGCATCCGGCTGAACTTGGTCCCAATGAACGAAGAAGAATTGCGTTTGTCCATCCATAATTGTCCACAATCATCGCCGCCGCACGATTCCTCAGGCTTTAATAGTCAAGACGGACAATCGGTATTCGTTAGCGTACTTTTATCTCATTTCTAATCACGCAGATTGTTTTGCTAAACTTACGAAATTATTGCCATTGTAGGCTAGGAGACGTCCAACGTGGACTAAAGTATGGATGGGACCGCAAATAAGTAGTGCAAATGAAGTGGAGCAAAAGGAGGCGAAAGAAGAGAATGAAAGTTCGTCAATTGCACTGGCTGAATTCCTGAACACGTTGCCAAGCTTTACAAATAAAAAAATAAGTCTGGATGCAAAATCAACCACGTTCTGGTTGGTGATTACGACACACATCTATTGAAACACTGGATGAGAACTATTTTGACAGTTTGCAAGTCAGACCGCTGTGCTGCCTGTGCTACGGAATGCGTGTATCGCTACAAAATTCTAAAATGTGAAGTTGCTAACATTGCGGAAGTTTATGTTACTGGAGAGCACATCATGTCCGATCTAAGATCTGCTTCACCTCGTGTTCGCCAACTATCTGATGAAATGAAGGCTTATATTTCGGAAAATTTAAGTGAAGACAGCTCGATAAAACCTCTGGATTTGTTTTCGGTAGTATGTGCAAAGATTAAACGCCGCGAATTTGCGGGGCCAGTACCGTTTGATTCGCAAGGTCAAGGTTTTGTGAAACGATGGAGGAATCAAAACAAAAAGGATTCAATGGCACCTGTGATTGACATTTGCACTCAGTTTATGTATGGCAATATTCAACAAACACCAAGATCGGCAAATGATTTGATTATTTTTTGTGAACGAGACGATGGAATTGTGGATAAATTGGTACCTAAGTTGGGTAAAGGTTCGGTGGCATCTCCATTTCGTATTGGCCTTACTTGTTTTGCACTGTTGGACAAATATGTCCAAGCTCAAGAAGATAGAATGATTGAGACCATACTACATGTCGACAGTACGCACAACGTCGTCAACAAGCGATATTCCGTATTTGTTTTAGGAATTTCAGATAAGTGGGGGCGTATTTTCCTATAGTTTATTGATGTACTTCGCAAAGGAGACAGGAAGACATCCGTTGGCTGTTTTTTATTTGAAGCACGCGATTTGGGATACATTCGAGGTGAAATTTAAGCCTGATTTTGGCATGACCGATGCTGATCATGCACAGTACAATGCATGCGTTGCTGAATTGCCAGAGTCTGCAGTACTTATATGTTGGTTTCATGTAATGCAGAATGTGAAGGAGTGGAGAAAAGTCTACGGCCAATTACAGTGGCGATGATTTTTCGAGACCTAAATAAGTTGCACTTTCACTTCATGAAGAGGAGTACGTTGACAGGAAAGATAAAATGTTGGCAGCGTGGCGGTCAGCAGCAAACTTCTGCCCGAACTTTCGTCCTGTGTGTAATCACTTGATTTAGCAATTGATCAACAACCCTCGTTTTTCAAGGTGACAAGCATTCTTGACGAAACCAGGATGCGCTACAACAAATAACCCTGTTGAAACATACCATTGCACTTTAAAACATGTCAACAAGTCATCGCGTGCAACTCCTACATAATTAGTTGATCGTCTCGATCGATCACGGCTTACTTTTCTCCACCAAAACGCGTCCTTCGCTCGTTCTCCAGCGGTGTCAGTATGCCTACGAGCGCTCTACAATTTGCTTGTGAAAACTGGGTGCTTGAAGGTCGATTTGCAATCTACTGGTGGCGTGCTCATTCTTCACAAACCGTTAGATCTTACTCTCGCAGCAGATAATGAAACCCAGGTTGAAGAATTAGACCCTGACGACATCAATTTACCGATACGATCTTCCCACATTTTGCGAATGCAGTGGCAGGACATGCCACACGATGGATAGGAAATTGATCTAAATGCTCTGTCATGCCCGTGTCGATTTTGTTTTAAATATGTCATATGCGTGCATGTCATTCATGCAACACAGAAGGTTGGCATTCGGTGCCCTAAAATGCCAGATCCTGTGCGCCGGTTCGTTTCGAGTAGTGGAGAAACACGTCGTAGAAATGGATGGGACCAGCAAACACTCAGCAGACGTCGTCGTCGTCAACGTAGCAGCAGCGCCGAAATACCCATTCCTCCCTCTCCAAATGCGATCGGCTCTACCTCACCGGTGTTTGGACCAAATCTACCAGTGTACGGACCCCACCAACATACACTAAGCCACATTAATCCTCGTTTTGCAGGTACCGCAGAATCCGCACTGCACGTGGTCACCGCACCGTCGGATGACGTTTAATGGAGCATGAGCTCCGACAGTGAATCTACAGAGAGCTACGAGATGGATTCGTCGTTTTCGCCAGATGAAGAATGGTCTGCTCTTGACCAGTCGTCAAGCTTTCCGGACAGCAACTTCAGTTTTGTGGAATTGCTGAATGGTGGCAGCGATGACACTCTTTTGACCGACTTTGATCACCAGAAAAGACGGAGGCAGTAAATATACCAACGGTAAATATCCAAAGGGAACTTATCCAAATGGAACTTGTATTCATCCGCAATGCCACTTCTACTAAATGCTTTCATTCAACAAACCACCAAGGAACACATTGGTTAGTATGTGTAAGACAACCGCAATATTGTAGTCTGAACGAGCCAAAACGTAAACTCACCGTTTCAATGATCAAAATCTCGTCCAGGATCTTGAGCGCATCCAAGCAGCAGTGAAGGTGGCGACCAAAGCTGCAGATGAGGCAGTCGGGGTCGGCATGGGTTCCAAATCGACGGGGTCGGGGTCGGCAGTTCTCCTTTAGTCGGCGGTGTGTAGTGGATTCCAGGCATTACAGCTTAGATCCATACCAGTGATAATGAGATCACAGGGCACCCGGATGTGTCGTACGGCTAGTAGTCGTGGGCAATGGGTGCAACAGATCCCAGACTGATTGCCTCTTAGCAGAGCATGATCAGTAGGAGATATTTGATGCATACTTCTATCGACACTTTAGTTTTCACTCTCAACCAGACAAGTGGTTGCTTGAATACACTTGGCTACTACTTCTGCGGGTTAAACCCCCGCACTACTGGTGTTACTATTCACACTACGCGAAATACACTACATGGTGGCACCTCCGGAGTCTCCGTGCCCGAGACGATAGTGGCGAGGGTCTCCGAAGCGGACGTCGTCGGAGCGGACGTCGACACCTCCACCGTGGGAGCGGGTGTGGGGGCGGCGCCCGAGTTGCTAACTTCCGTTTCGCCCGTGGCAAACTCCTGCGCCCAGTAGCAAGCAAACTTGGTGTTGGCGTTGTACGGCATGGCACAACCGAACATGGTGTAGTCGTCCATGAGTATCCTAGAGACGCCTTCCACCTGTCCATGACGGACAGAACCTCGGACTGGCCGGCACCAACATTCTCCGTCACGCTGTCCCAGTTGTAGCCGGCGTCTGTGGCACATGGTCCGACACTTTTGAGCCATCGGAGCCGTCGTGGCCCATGTAGTTATAGCCGACGACGTGGATTCGCTTCTTCCTTCTGCTCGAGTATGATCTAGATCGTTTCTATGAATTCACTATGCTTTCTAATTAACATTTATCAGTCTAATACTGCGTGAGGCCAAGTCTCGTTGCAGTGTTTTTTAGGTCAGTCTTAGTGTGTAGATGATCAACCTCCGTGTAAAGAAGCTCAATGGTTGTGTGATATAGATCAATGTTTGTGTGAATCGAGACCGGCTATATTCTCGGTGATTTAGACCAATTCTTGAGTAACGTTGTCCAGATTGTCGGTACTTCTACTCTACATTTCGGTTACAACGGAATTCCCTCGCGCGAAGGACGTTCACAATCCATTGGACCAGGTCTGAAGTTGTATGAATCACACTCTCTTTCGACCCTTGAAGAGAGTACAAGATGCGAAGCAAGCCATTTCGCTCGCTGGTGCACTGCCTACTCTGCATCGTGACCTATGCACGCCCCGACGTTGCATATGTGGTGTGCCACCTCTCTCGGTTTCTTGAGAACGCTGGTAGTGTGCATCGGAAGGCAGTCATTTGAATCCTTCGCTACATAGGTAACGGCGGACTATGGCATCGAATATACGGGTACGACCGAGCAATTGAACAGCATTCTGGCGTACAGCGACGCTGATTGGGGGAATAATATCGATGATCGTCGATCTGTTTCCGGGGTGCTGCTCGAGATGAACGGTGGTCCGATTGCCTTTAAGACAACCTTTCAACGAACATTGGCACTAAGGTCGGTAGAGGCTGAGTATATGGCATTGAGTCTTTGCACCCAAGAGATACTATGGACCCGCACTCTACTACAAGACTTAGGTATTCCCGTTACCGCGACGACTCACGTACTCGCGGACAATCAAGGAGTCATTGCTTTGGCTAACAACAAAAGGTATCATGCCAGAAGTAAACACGTGGACATACGGCACCACTACATCAGGGACCACATCAAAAACAGTGACTTTCAAGTAGAATACGTACCCATTGAACGTCCAGCTGCTGACCTGCTTTCCAAGGCATTGGGAACGAAGCATTTACTTGGTTCCGCTGATGTGCTTGTGCCGAAGATGAACAGTGAGTGGGAGAGTTGAAGTTCTTGATGCACTATCCACTGAGGTGCATGACTCGACATGAGGTTACGCGATTGTGACTCGACACAAGAATACTATCACGCACCGATTCCATTGATTGGCACAAGACAACCGGCTCGAGCAGTGAGTGGTGGAAGGCATAAGACCGACGGCACTGCACTGCCTTCATACTCGTTTTTTGTATAACTGAAGAGGAGACTAGAAGGTCACTGCATATACTAGAACTGGGAGCTAATTACTTGGTCGCGACCGAGTGTTAAGCACTTCAGATTTATTCATTCTCCGACGTTCCGTCTCAGACTCAACACATTTCTATTTTAAGAACGAGTTATTTGACACTGATAATATGGTCTAACGTCTACGCGGCGACCCAAACTTCATCTCACTGTTTATTTAATTGATGACTTTCGATTCACACTGTGGTGTTAGGATGAGGTCTGTTAGAAACAGCTTCCGTAGTGAGACGACCGTGACACCGCGGCGTCAGTAGTGAAAGTGAATCCATCAAGAGTGATGATCAGAAAGGCAACACACACCAATGCGGCGGTGCCTTCAGTCCAAGATTTCCCATCTTAACCCTTCAACCCCCGGCCGTCAAATCCTCAAATATAGATCTTAGTTATGTTGGAGCTCCAACATAACCTTATATATGATTTTGTATGTGCCTTGGGTAAGTGCGAATTTGGCGTGTGCTAAAGACGTGTGAAAAACATCCGTACATTAGGACATAATCGGACACCTCCAACATATCAGTGTTGATGTTGGCCTCAAAATCACCGCTGATTAAAACAATGTTGGAGAGACATCATAATATTTGACCTTTTACAGAAAGAAGACCATTTCTGTACGTGATTTTCCTGCAGCTAAAAACACATGCATACGAGCTCCAATCAGAATCAAACAAAACTGCACACCATCAAACATACTGCTATTACATACGAATACAAGAAGACATGACATGTACAACGGAATCGATATTTATTCATAGAACTGTCTGATGGTCTTCATCTACAGCCGGTGTGGCGCCATCACTGTTGATTTCTTCCCCGGATGGTTGCTGCCCTTCATTGTCGCTCAAATCCACCCGACGACGGCGACGTTTACGCTGGGGCAGTCCAGGGCGGCGATCTTGCGCTCGATGGCGCTCAAGTATATGTGGGGAATACTGTTTCCATTCCCCCAGTCGTTATGCCAATTTTGGAAGCATGTTTGTGTCTGTCCGTCACGAACGATGTTGCAGAGATGTTTCCTCTGTAGCAAACAAAATAAATGGTTAGAGCTAATTCGCAGTGCACTAAGCCCATAAACGTACCGGAGGTCTTCGTCAGAGCAGCCAGGACAAAACCACTTTGTAAATTTACGAGGCTGCACTATGTAAACAGCACACACTTTACAGCTGCGAGCAATACGATTCTTACTTCGTTTTCCGCTTTTGTCTTCCTTCGTGTCGACCTTGCCAGGGCATTCAGCAAGCCAATGACCATCCTGCGCTGCCACAGCGTCCCTATTGGCTGCGCGCCACCTCGAGTTGTTTCTTCTTTTCAGCTGGTGTCAGTTGCCGCTTCGGCGACTTTCCTGACAGGGCGACCATTGCAGTGTGGCCGACTTGGCAAAATCTCGAATGACAAGCAAAACGGTCGCGCAGCCACGAATTCAGCCCCATCCCATCGTGCATCACCTTCCCGCAGAGCTTTCCCGCGTGTACCGCCCAGCAACCTGAGGACCCTACACCTGTGCATCACTGGTTTATGATACATTTGAAAATAGTATTAACTGCTTCTCAATACAAAAAATTAAGCTTAATTGTCATTATGTTGGAGCTCCAACATAACATAGATGCTCAAAAATATACCCCTGTTATGTTGGAGGATCCAACATCGGGGGTTGAAGGGTTAAAGTAGCAAGTTGTTTGTGAGTGTAGTACATCTTCTAACAAGGTCCAGGTCAAAGATTATATAACCACCACCTGTGTAATCCCGCAGTATGTTCAGGAGCACAGATTCGTTCTGCTCAGCAGGAAACGGCGCAAATATCTCCAGCGTCTGCGGCGACAGAATCAGGCTCTGCGGAGTCTCCGATCGTTACTACGGATGCACCAATCCAACAGGGGTCCAACGCGCAAGGGGGTTCTATGGCAACTGACAATACTACTTCGACTGTCATCAACAAATGTACTCCTCGGAAAAGGACCTAAGTCTGGTTGTCGTTGGAGACTTGCTGAAGTCAAAAGAGAAAGCGTGGCTTGGTGCGTGAGTGTAATGCTGTTTAGCTCTAGAACGATTTATATGACAATGGGAAGAGAGACTAGAGAAGATGAGTCGAACAGACATCGCACTAGCCGATGAGCGATTTAAATTTAAGCGTGAGAAGATTTGTAAACACTGTAGAAACAGACATCTAAAAGGGTGCTGCAAGAAGTACAACTCCAAAGACCGTACTAATACTGAGTATTTTCTCAACGTAGAGGTAATCAGTTGATGAGTGTTATAAGTTATGTGCATTATCTTTTTTGGAATTCGAGCTCACAATTTGTGGTTTTGTGAATTTCATTTTATGTGCTGGGGTTATATGTGCTGTAATGGTAGTACGTGCGACGGCTTCTGGATTGTAAAAATCAAATTCATACGCTCCTCTACAGCACACTCATGCGTGCGTATAATATACACATACACACATGCAACAATATATATACAACATACATATTATATATATCCTTATGTCCAAGATATATAGCATGTTGTATCGTACTTAGTAGTAATAGTAGCTATGCATTAATTTGATGTACTTTTGTTGGATAAGGTGCTGCTAAAACCCAATAATATCCAAATAATATCCAGCGCTTATTAATCAGTCCAGTGCAGACACTCTCTAGTTCATTGTAGTAATATAGTACAGTCGCACGTCTATATATGTAGTTAAACAAAGTCGAAGTGAATTGCAAAATGAATTGTGCACTCGGTTTTTTCTCATTGTCGAACTTTCCGTTTGAAGCAACATGGTCACCATCTTCTGCGTTGTAGCTGGGCCGGGAAGTGTCTTTGCCGTGCATATTGGCATAACCGAAACAGTAGATGATCTCAAGAAACAGATTAAGAAGGAGAATCCCAACATGATGCGATTTGATGCTGACCTGCTGAAGCTCTATCTCGCGAGGGACGGCGGCGCATGGTTGAACTCGAATGACGATGATATCAAGGCGCTCAAGAGGAGAGAAGTTCCAGATCGAATCAAGAATCTCATGCAAGAGCAATTGATGCTGGTGGAGACACGGAAGCTCAACCATGATGACTATTTTGGCAAGAACTTCAGACCAGCTGAAGAAGATATCCATGTGCTCGTGGAGTTGCCGGAAGACCCGAAGGAAGTTTTCCATTATAAGAGTGAGTTTGTGTGTTGGTGGTGGTTGTTTTGTTACTAACTGATTCAGACTGTAGGAAGTGGATCAACAGATCGCGAGTTTTCGCCATTGCAGTCACTGCAATCGGCTCTGCGGTGGCTCTTTGGTACGGAGCAAACCCTACAGACGAAGAAGTCTGTTTAGTAAGAGGGGTGCCTGTGTATGTGTGCTATTTGGTTGCGGTCTGCATCTGGATTCCGTACGGAGGAGTGTAAAGTGCTCAACGTATTTGAGTACGCCTTAGTTTCCTTCCAAATGGATTAGATCCTTAATCCAGGGCATGATGTTGATAGCTCTCTCGCCATCGTCAGCCGTGGGAACGTCGGGATCTTCTTCCTTGCTAGTCACCTCTCTAACCCTTAGGAAGCGTGTGCGTGCAACTTCATTCGGTCCTTCAGCGAGTGAATGCGTGATCTCAGATGAAGTCGCCTTGACATTTGTTGCTGCGCTTACCGCAAGGGTGACTGCCACTGCCAGAACGACACTAGACAAGCGCATTTTCTTGGTCGACTTAAGGGCTGGACAGTGTTTTCCGAAGTGAACTGGTTGGACCCTTACACACATAGGAAGGGATCCTCACTGAGTGGCTTGCAGTACGACTAGTAGTAATTGCATCATGTCTGGGCTGGATGGCATTGCTGTTTGCGAAGATTACAGCATTTTCGCAATCAAAAGAATTACAAGTACCGCCGACTAGATTAGATCGATATCATAGTACCTTCGATCTTGAAGGGTTGCAGTACGCGTGAGCTCTAGCTATCACTTTGTCATGGATAAAGAAGAAGACTATGATACTCAGCAGAACAATGGAGACGATGATGGCGACCAAGAGGACACGGCGTCCACTGTAAACGGCGACGAGGGTCAACAGACAGAAGCGGACGCTAACATCCGCATCTTCCTGCGAATAAAGCCCTCCAAGCGTCCTTCAGGCTTTTTCTCGGGATGAAGATTCCAACACCATGAAGTACGATATCCCCAAGGACGTGGCTGCTGGACTCATCAATAACTCACGAACCATGTACAAATTCCGTTTCGACTCGGTCATCGGAATATAAGCCCGGCAAGAAGAAGTTTTTGACCGAGTCGGTCGACCGTGCGTTGATAGTGCTCTCAACGGCTTCAATTCGACGATATTCGCATACGGCCAAACTGGTTCGGGTAAAACCTTCACCATTACAGGAGGAGCCGAGAGGTATGAAGACCGCGGTCTCATTCCGAGAGCATTGTCGATGATCTTCGACCGTATGCGAAACAACGCGTCGCAGCAGCAGATATTGGCGCACATTTCGTACCTTGAGATCTACAACAACAAGGGATACGACCTGCTAGACCCGAACCATGAGTCGACCAAGTTCTTGGATGATCTGCCGCGCGTGGCTATGCTAGAGGACGAAGACGGAAACTGCCATCTTCGAAATCTGTCCATGCATCCAGTCACGACGGAAGAAGACGCTCTCAATTTGCTTTTTCTCGGAGACACAAACCGCGCCGTGAGTGAGACAGCCATGAACTTGGCTTCCTCACGTTCGCACGGCGTGTTTACAGTGTCTCTGGAGACTCGTAAGACTGGGAGCGGGGTCGTGCTGCGCTCCAAACTGCACCTTGTGGATCTCGCTGGGTCCGACCGAGCACACAAGACCGGTGCTAAAGGCCAGCTTCTGCGAGAGGCCGCATACATCAACACCAGCTTGCACTACCTTGAGATGGTCATTGTGGCGTTGCACGAGAAGAATACCAAAGGCCGCACTCATAAGTCCATGATGCTTCGCGACTCGCTTGGTGGCAATTGCAAAACCGTCATGGTGACGACTGTGAGCCCGGAAAAAGACCAAACGGATGTAGGTATGCTTGTCATGTCCACCCATTCGAGTAGTGTGCTGATTCCAATATTTTCTTGCTTTCTGGCCGAGAAGGAGTCCGTGTCGACTTGCCGATTCGCACAGCGTGTGGCATGAGTGAAGAATGATGCGCGGTTGAACGAAGAAGTGAACCCAGCAGTGATCATTCGACAGCTAAAGGCAAAAGTTGCTAGCCTTGAAGAGGAGCTGGCTATTCTCAAGGGCGATGTAGTACGTTGCATCCCAATTGCCACCCTGTGTTGCTGTGATCGTTAATCCCCATAATGTACTGACAGAACGAAGGCGAGGAGCTCAAGGAGTACGAAATCGACAAACTTCGGCAAAAGTGTCTGAATTTCGTAAACGATCCTGAACCGAGCGCGCACTTAGCCATGGGCGAGTTCACATATACCAAGATGAAGGCATGCTTCGGCATTCTGAAAAGCATGGCCAACGCTGCCAGTGCAGCTGCTGCTTCTTCAGGCGGAGAAGCAGGAGCTTCTGCTGTACCCAGAGGTCGACTGTGCTGAGAGTGTGGTGGAGCTTGATGACTGGCATGACTGAGTTGACTCGGTTGGCGGACATCCTTTTGGAGAATGAACCCCAACTATTGCTTTTACAGAGAAAGCAATTGATTAACTAGTTATGTGGATTTCTCGTAAGAAAATTCCTGAAACTATTGCTTTTACATTAACTCCACTCGTCCTCAAGCCATATTACTCATTTCTACCAAACAGACTATCGATTTCATATCGATTTCATGCTATTCAGCCAATCAGACTATTAACATCATAAGAACTCCATCGTCCTTATGATTTCATCGTCTTCGGCGTCATATGTAGCAGCTCATCGATTTCACATCAATATCGCTCGTCCTCGACTCCAGATATGCAACGGTGACCATCATGTACTCCATTTAATAGTCTATACCACCAGCAGCAAGTTTGGAGTCGCCTGCACATGCAGTTTATCTTCGCCGTCCGATGCTAGAATTGAATTCAATAGCAACTCCAAGTCTCTACCGCAACACAACGATTTCTTGCACTCTCACGGACGCACAGTCACTCGAAGTCCATAGAACAGCTACTATATTTCGTCAAATGGGCGACCCGAATCTTTCAATCCTAATGAAGTTAAAGTTCTTCTAAGTCGAGAATTTATCAAAATGACGTCTTAATTCATATGTATTGAGACATAGTCGCCGTGGCTATTGAAGTTTTAAACGAGTCTGAACACGAAGACAACAGCTAGTCTAGTCTAACAGCGTGGAAGCTTGGGTATTCCAATCCAGGAAACTAGCGTACTACAAGACGCCATCGAAGAAACTAGGACAGAACCTTATAAACATACTCGTCGTAGAGCGGGTGGAACTCGCACGTTCCCTCAGTGTGGAAATTAGGGGAATCGTACAACCAGCAGCAATGAGGAATACCGGGGACTGTGTAGAAAGACAAAGCCTCACGTTCATCTAACGTTCGCAGTCCAAACGTATCCTCCATGTATTCGACCGTATCGCGCATCTCACCACCGTGAAATGTTCATACGCAGACGCAATCTCTTCCAGTGAATTCATTTCGCTGTAGTGTCCGAAATGGCTTGATTGTCACGGTGTCACTGCTCCATCCTCTGGTGAAGCGAAGGAATGCACCTCCTTCAGCCTCAGAAAATTGTTCTTGCGGCGAATTTTCTCCATGTGGCAGTAGAAATCGTACCAGGCGCATGTGTTGACATTGTTGATCATCGGCAAAAACTCGTTGGTTCTCAGCCACAAGTCGCGAACGGGGGTTCGAGCCAAATTTGTGATGGAATAGGCAGCTTGGAGTTTGGGGTCCATGACTCGTTGAGCTAGATCATGCTGCATCTTGCCACGGTATCCCTCAGGTGAATACCCGGAGAAATCAAACAGCTCCGTTGGCAACACCATTGCACCGAAGCCTGCTTCCATGAAGCGAATTGCATTGCGATCCTTGTTCTGCGGTCCGTAGAACAGCCCATTCAAAGCCCCGGCGAGACTCACGAACGTGTGGACTTTGTGGTCGTCCATCTGCTCGATCACTGCTCGAGCCATCATGCCGCCTTGCGAATGCCCAATGAAAATGTATCCGTTCGCGAACCGATCGTCGTTTGCCACGACTTGACGGACGGCTGCAATGGCCATGGGCACCTGAATGTTTAGAGCTGTGCGTGAGCACTCGCTCTCACAGAACGCCAATGGCACGAACAAACGGCCTTCTGCCGTCAAGTTGGCCGCGAAATTGAAACCTTCCGTGCTGTTGCCTGTGAGTCCGTGGAAGAAGAAGACCGGCAAGTTTTTCTTCTCACTGGTGGCATCCGAGTCGGTTCGAGTCATGTTGTGGTGGAGATTGGTGGCTACTGCTGGTAGAGAGGACTCATCCAGACAGACGTCATTCCCGATGGGGGTGTGGAGGTGATTGGTGATGCAACAGCCAAAAGAGGGAGCAGGGCCACTAGTAGCAATGAGAATCGCATGATGAGGTCGCTTCAGTGGGCTTGGACTTGGAGGGATGCCTGTTATCGCCAAAGGAAATTGGAAAGTGAATTCGTTGAGACTCAAATGCTCTAAAAGATTACTGCACGATCTACTCCAGGTCGCGGGGTAAACAGCGCACTCCTGTTTTGCAATCAACAACTTCAGCCACCTTCACTCGCCGACCCTGTCAACGTCAACCTCCCTTGTGGTCCCTTGTAAGCTGTCCATGGACGATTCTTGCGTAGCAATAACTGCTGGTAGCAGGTACCGCTCACCAAAGGCCAGATTATACCCTTTAACAACTTGAATAGGACCGCGCAGATCTCCCTGTACTGTACTTCAAATTCGAATTTAAAACACTCGCCAAGGATTACACTACTTCATCCAAATGTTCTGAACAGTTGTCGAGAAAGATCGTCTTCTTCCGTCCGCTGACATCGCCCTCGATTCTGTTAGATATTCACAAAACAACGCTTTCCCAAAGACGAACCCAATTATAGACAGACTAATTATGAATATATAAACCCAGACTAATTGCGAATGTATCGATAAATGGAATTCGTCCTGCAATTTGAACGTAGTATATTTTAGAAATTATTATAGAAATATTTCTATAAGTGATTGGTGTCCTGTTCGCGATGGACGCTCTCGATGCCCGCGTCGAGGAGGTTCATTGGAATACGACATTAAGAACGCAACGTGCGTGTACGGACGAGCCCCAACTTGCTTTGCTGACTGGCTTTACGAGAATACCGATGATGACCGCCGCAGAGATCTATTCTCAAGGTCTTTTCATGATCTTCAAGTGAATCATGGACAGAGTATTGCTGCGTGGTTTGCAAGCCTTCACAGGTCCTATAAACACAGACGTGCTATCTACTCAAGAGTGCATGTACTACCTCATGGCGATGGAGCAGCGAGGAGTGAGGGGGAAATCAACGTCCGACAACGTGAGGTCTGCCATGGTGTTTTTGTTTGCGTCTGCAGAAAGCTCCAGGCCTCACAACTTTGACACCCAGGCGAAGAACTTTCTTAAATAGCTCATTGTACGGGACTCAAACGGCTCGTGATCAAGAGCTTTGTCAGAGGCGTTCATTGGGATCACGAGTCGTTTGGGTCCCGTACAATGAGGATCTTTAAAGGCGATGAGGCCTTTCAGCTTTTCGTTATACAGAACAGCAGCAAAAACAGTGGTTTAGCGGATAAATACAATAAACTCGTGGCAATCCGTTCTTCTATTTGCTGGAATCCCATGTGCCGTGCAAAGAGTACCGAGGCCATTCCGCATGCAAATCCTTTGTAGCGTGAAGAGGCCATTGCAATTTCGTTTGCAACACTCAATATGACATGGCGACAAATGGCCGCTAGATGACCGAATTCCTGCCTTGCGGAGCTACTGCGAATAAACTTTTTAAAGCACTTTTCTCTACAGATCAGGCTAACCGGGCGCACAGCTCCACTGGCTTGGCTGGTATCCTTTTCACGCAGATAAAGGACCACGTACCTTTCTCATCGTCGCTACGCATGGGACGAGAACGAAGGTTGTAGCAATTATTGTGGCGGACGCTAGCTCGTGAATCGAAAGAATAAACATTTGCTGCTGTAGTTCTCGCGTTTCTATCTAGGTTTCCGCTCGGATAATTGCTTCGTGCAATCTGCACGACGAATTCTAGTAAATGATATCATGTTGTCGCTTACATTAGCTTTGACTATGCCGGACATTTCTGCATTTAAGGAATTCGCCGTTCGATGCGCACGAACAATTGCATACAAAAGGCTGTATTTGAACAACGATTTCCTAAGAAGTGAAGATTTTCCGTGCACATGAATTAGTCTGGTTCCGACTAATTATGAAGACAGACTGTGAAGACAGACTAATTACTGTAAGCACTGTAGTGATGGGGACGTAAAACCAGTTAACGTAAATTTCCGTACTGTACACATGCTGATAATATGGTTTACCTTCATCAGCAATAAAAACAAATCGATGTTTGATGGAGAGCTAGTGATCGTGACCATGGAGACTGCACAACACTTCATTTGATTGCATGGTGCGCTGAATTAACCTTTGTAAACGACAACAACAAAATGTATTTGTATTGTGTGCTCAACTACACCTTTACGACATCCTTACATCAACTTTATCTCTATCAATGGTCCAGCAAACAACACGCCAACAGGGTCACAACCTCGCCCGCGTCATACTGCTGGTGCTGATACCCCACAACTTAATAGGCCAGCTCGCCCACGCCGTAGTTCTTGCTGTTCGTGCTGAGCTTCTGAGCAGAAGTCGGCTTGTAGTAGCCAGCCACCGTCTTCGAGTTGCTCAGCGCTGCCGACTCGCGGTTGCCCGTCAGCGTGCCGCTCTTCACCAGCTTGTTCTCCACACAGCTGCGACCCAACGTGGACTGGCACGCCGACTGCGTCGACGACGAAGGCACGAGGATGGCGCCGACGGTCTCCGAGTCGTGCAGGTTCGGCGTGGTGGTGGACTCGAAGTAGTTGCCCTCCAGCAGCACGTTGCCGTTCTCGACGACGTCGTACGAGAAGCCCGTGTTGCTGTACCAGTAGTTGTTGGCGGCGTGGACGACCGAGTTGCCGCCCACCTTCGGGGAGCGTCCAGACGTGTTGTGCACGAAGTTGTTGAGGAGGCTCACCTGCGTCTGCGTGCCCAGGAAGAGGAAGGTCCAGTAGTGGTTGCCGTCGCACGTGGCCGAGTACTGCGTGACGCCGTCGAACTCGGTGTTGCTGATGGTCAGGCTCTTGACGCTGGCCGTGTTGGTGGCGATCATCTGGCGGCCGATGTTGGAGATCTTGAGGTGGTCGAGCCACACGCGCTGCATGGCGGTCTTGCCGCTGTTGAGGCCCTGGATGTAGATGGCGTCTCCGCCCCAGATCAGGTGCGGGTTCAGCTCCGTGATGTGGACGTTCTGCACGATGACGTTGTCGCCCTGGATCCACAGACCCTTGCCCTTGATCACGCCGCTCGTGCCCAGGCCGCGGAGGGTCTTGTTGCTCGTGACCACGAGCGGGTTCTTGGTGGCCGCCAGGTCGTACTTGACCGTCACCTGTGTGCCTTGCACGCAGCCACCGGTGTTGTCCATGCCGCCGCTCTGTAGGATGACGTCCTGGCCCTTGTGGCCGTTGTTCTTGGCGAGGCAGTCGCGGTGGCTCTTGGGGCGACAGCCGGTCTCCGTCTTGGTGCCTTCCGTGCCGCGGAAGTCGAACGTGGTCTTGAGCACGATCACGCGCGGCTGCGAGTCCTTGAGGTAGTTCTTGAGCTCGTTGAGCGAGTTGGGGTAGACCGGGTCGAGGTTGCCGCCGCCGGTGGTGCCTTTGGCGAGACCCGGCGCGGTGCCGGTGGAGATGCCGCCGGCGTTGGCGTGCTGGAAGACGAGCGCGGTGATCGTGACGACGAGGAGGCGGACGATCTTCATGGTTTTGTTGCTGTTGTGGTTTGTGGTGTGTGGTGGTGGTTGGTTTGTTGTAGTTCGTGCTGTAAGCAGCAAAATCGACAATGAAGAGACCTCCAGACGTCACGCTTTTCAGTTTTGTCGACTGTGGGCTGCCGAGACTTGGAGGCTGAGAGCAGACCGCTGTTCACGGTCACGACTGCGCGATGGTGCGCTAAGGTATGCCCCCTGCAAAGCGCTGGTCACGGCTATTGCTGCTAGGCGGCATGAACAGATAGTAACAAGCAAGTGGTTCTGGGGAACGGGTACCTCAGCTTTTTGTGTTCGGCGGCATTGCAGATGCAACGAGTTGACTGATGAGTCCTTGCAACGCGACGGCACAAATTGGCTTTCAGTTCGAACGACAAACGGTGTTTGCCGAGCACCCGTCCACCTGGACTGCTGGTTTCGTGGATCGCTGCATACTTTGGCGCCTGGCACAGCGCGACCTGATGGACGAAGTAAAAGCCATGTTTTTCCTCTATGTTTTTCCTCCTGCTGCGGCGATTCGAAGGAATGCAATCGATGCAAGCAAAATCTGCCCTGAGTAGCTAGTAGTGAGCAGCTAACATTGTGCGGGTCTCAAGTAAAAAGCCTGAGCTCAGAACAACAACACGAGTGCAGACTGAGTCGCATTGCGTGCACACAAAACGTTATTTTGCGGTAGTCGACCGATCCTGGACGATTTGAAAGCTGACACGCTAGCGTTATTTACACCGTCCAGACGAACAGCTTTCGTGCACTTGACTCAGTGTCATCTCCACTATTGCAGATGGTGCAGCACGCCATTGCCAAGATATCGGACACGTTGTCAAGATACCGGACAGCTATTTCGCTGCTGAGGATGACCACGACACCTGCCATGTCAATTGACGTTGCTGATTGTTGGCGCGGTAGAAATTCTCTCGGAGGATGCAGCCTGAGCCCATAGAGCGCAAGCTTGTGCCGATAGAATTAAAATCCCGCCTTGATGGTTGATGTACGAACTTCTCGACATGCTCTCGGTCGCATCGGTTGTGCCGCAAAGCAGACCGCGTGTGCACAATGGCGTGCTGAGCTGACCGGCGCAATGCTTGAAGTGTTCATTTGCTGTTCGTTGGCCCTGACTCAACCCAACTCTAACCACGCATTACTTGCTCCATGTGCCTTATCGGAACGATTCTGTGGCGCTATGCTGTCAAGTCGACGTTGCGTGCCATTCATTGATGCTTTCAATTCGTCGCTGCAACATCTTTCGCGAGAGCTGCTTTCATCGCTTGACATGGTGCCAGAGACTAGAGCTAGCGGTCACTCGTCCCGCTCGGCCTTGCCCCCATAATTTTCCGCGTCACATCGTCGGACCGACCGCCGTGATCAGACTGCGAAATATGACCGTCCGTGTTTTCCAGTGAGGACTCGGTGAGGACTCAATGAGGAGGCCTGAGCCCAATCTCGACGGCACCGCGTTAAGACAGCAGGAATGCTGGCACAGGGGACTTGCGGCTCCGCTCTCTCGTCCAGGCCGGTTGCGGCGCTGCCGACACTGGCGTTGAAGATAAAGCAATACTGATAAGGTTTCAACTTCGACTTCTGATTGACATGCTGTACAACGTGAATACTAAAGGCCGGTAATTGATGTCAGTACGCGTGGGTAGCACTTCACCTGCTCTATGAGTCAGGGTCCACGAACAATGCATGGACTCTTCAACTTTTGAATCGGCACGCATTGCTACTTCGTGTGCTGTAGGACCGGGTGGAAGCTAGTGGCATTCCCTAAAGGCTGTTGTTGGCCTTGGGCACTCATTGCGTTATTTTTTTATCAAGATTTATTTTGGTCCCATCGAACGACATTTTACCTTTTGATGTAATTCAGTCAAGCTGACCTGACAACCAGCAGGCTACAACCACCATGTGTTCCTCCAAATCGAACAGGATGTCAATTAACAGCGACTATCAGTGCTTTTGTGATAGACTTATCACGAAAGCGAAGTTTCAACAACTTGACAGCAGCTCGATCGACGTGAATTGGTTGCAGCAAACAGCGGACATTGCCCAGAATCGCGATACTATGGTTATCTACTTCGCAATTTGACAGTGTAACAGCATTGAGCACTACCATACTCAACCTTTGAAGTCTGTCTTGCTGTGCTGACCAAAAGCCTTGATTCTTTAGGGCACATAGGATTGTATCAGCACATGGAAGACTGAATGCCCACCTGTTCTGTTCTCCTTTATACTTTACTTGCAGCAGTCTCTTTGGTACTGTATTAAGTCACCAGCAGTCTGTTTGGCATAGAGAAAATATTTGATCCAGTCTGCGAATCAAAATGAATCCGCTTCGAAGGGTTTGGCTCAAAGATTTATTCTCGCTTCAAGGACTCATCGTACAGTTTGGCATCTGTCATTCCATCAGGCACAATACGCTGACGTACCTATTCGCCACAACCACTTGGGTCGTTCGCTCGCGAATATCACCAAGGGCTCATGTCCAGTGTAGGTGTGAATTGCACCATAGCAAAGTTTTGGTATCCGTCAATTTGTTCATTGTCGATTTTGCTGCTTACAGCACGAACTACAACAAACCAACCACCACCACACACCACAAACCACAACAGCAACAAAACCATGAAGATCGTCCGCCTCCTCGTCGTCACGATCACCGCGCTCGTCTTCCAGCACGCCAACGCCGGCGGCATCTCCACCGGCACCGCGCCGGGTCTCGCCAAAGGCACCACCGGCGGCGGCAACCTCGACCCGGTCTACCCCAACTCGCTCAACGAGCTCAAGAACTACCTCAAGGACTCGCAGCCGCGCGTGATCGTGCTCAAGACCACGTTCGACTTCCGCGGCACGGAAGGCACCAAGACGGAGACCGGCTGTCGCCCCAAGAGCCACCGCGACTGCCTCGCCAAGAACAACGGCCACAAGGGCCAGGACGTCATCCTACAGAGCGGCGGCATGGACAACACCGGTGGCTGCGTGCAAGGCACACAGGTGACGGTCAAGTACGACCTGGCGGCCACCAAGAACCCGCTCGTGGTCACGAGCAACAAGACCCTCCGCGGCCTGGGCACGAGCGGCGTGATCAAGGGCAAGGGTCTGTGGATCCAGGGCGACAACGTCATCGTGCAGAACGTCCACATCACGGAGCTGAACCCGCACCTGATCTGGGGCGGAGACGCCATCTACATCCAGGGCCTCAACAGCGGCAAGACCGCCATGCAGCGCGTGTGGCTCGACCACCTCAAGATCTCCAACATCGGCCGCCAGATGATCGCCACCAACACGGCCAGCGTCAAGAGCCTGACCATCAGCAACACCGAGTTCGACGGCGTCACGCAGTACTCGGCCACGTGCGACGGCAACCACTACTGGACCTTCCTCTTCCTGGGCACGCAGACGCAGGTGAGCCTCCTCAACAACTTCGTGCACAACACGTCTGGACGCTCCCCGAAGGTGGGCGGCAACTCGGTCGTCCACGCCGCCAACAACTACTGGTACAGCAACACGGGCTTCTCGTACGACGTCGTCGAGAACGGCAACGTGCTGCTGGAGGGCAACTACTTCGAGTCCACCACCACGCCGAACCTGCACGACTCGGAGACCGTCGGCGCCATCCTCGTGCCTTCGTCGTCGACGCAGTCGGCGTGCCAGTCCACGTTGGGTCGCAGCTGTGTGGAGAACAAGCTGGTGAAGAGCGGCACGCTGACGGGCAACCGCGAGTCGGCAGCGCTGAGCAACTCGAAGACGGTGGCTGGCTACTACAAGCCGACTTCTGCTCAGAAGCTCAGCACGAACAGCAAGAACTACGGCGTGGGCGAGCTGGCCTATTAAGCTGCGGAAATGATTTCGTGTCGTGGTTGCGTGAAAAGCTGTAGAGACTTTGTTGTCGACATGATCACGGCGATGGCACCGTGAGCTCTGATGTCGAGAATGGCGTAGAACTATTAGATGTAAGAAGTTGTAAGAATGTTATAGAGTTTGTTGTGAGCATTTTATTTTTCAGTGTCGTTGCATTATAACCAACTAATGGAGGTGCGCTGGTGGCGAGTAATAATGAAGCGATGGCGCCTAGGTGGCTCATGCATTGGTTTAGTATTCACGTTGTACAGCATGTCAATCAGAAGTCGAAGTTGAAACCTTATCAGTATTGCTTTATCTTCAACGCCAGTGTCGGCAGCGCCGCAACCGGCCTGGACGAGAGAGCGGAGCCGCAAGTCCCCTGTGCCAGCATTCCTGCTGTCTTAACGCGGTGCCGTCGAGATTGGGCTCAGGCCTCCTCATTGAGTCCTCACCGAGTCCTCACTGGAAAACACGGACGGTCATATTTCGCAGTCTGATCACGGCGGTCGGTCCGACGATGTGACGCGGAAAATTATGGGGGCAAGGCCGAGCGGGACGAGTGACCGCTAGCTCTAGTCTCTGGCACCATGTCAAGCGATGAAAGCAGCTCTCGCGAAAGATGTTGCAGCGACGAATTGAAAGCATCAATGAATGGCACGCAACGTCGACTTGACAGCATAGCGCCACAGAATCGTTCCGATAAGGCACATGGAGCAAGTAATGCGTGGTTAGAGTTGGGTTGAGTCAGGGCCAACGAACAGCAAATGAACACTTCAAGCATTGCGCCGGTCAGCTCAGCACGCCATTGTGCACACGCGGTCTGCTTTGCGGCACAACCGATGCGACCGAGAGCATGTCGAGAAGTTCGTACATCAACCATCAAGGCGGGATTTTAATTCTATCGGCACAAGCTTGCGCTCTATGGGCTCAGGCTGCATCCTCCGAGAGAATTTCTACCGCGCCAACAATCAGCAACGTCAATTGACATGGCAGGTGTCGTGGTCATCCTCAGCAGCGAAATAGCTGTCCGGTATCTTGACAACGTGTCCGATATCTTGGCAATGGCGTGCTGCACCATCTGCAATAGTGGAGATGACACTGAGTCAAGTGCACGAAAGCTGTTCGTCTGGACGGTGTAAATAACGCTAGCGTGTCAGCTTTCAAATCGTCCAGGATCGGTCGACTACCGCAAAATAACGTTTTGTGTGCACGCAATGCGACTCAGTCTGCACTCGTGTTGTTGTTCTGAGCTCAGGCTTTTTACTTGAGACCCGCACAATGTTAGCTGCTCACTACTAGCTACTCAGGGCAGATTTTGCTTGCATCGATTGCATTCCTTCGAATCGCCGCAGCAGGAGGAAAAACATAGAGGAAAAACATGGCTTTTACTTCGTCCATCAGATCGCGCTGTGCCAGGCGCCAAAGTATGCAGCGATCCACGAAACCAGCAGTCCAGGTGGACGGGTGCTCGGCAAACACCGTTTGTCGTTCGAACTGAAAGCCAATTTGTGCCGTCGCGTTGCAAGGACTCATCAGTCAACTCGTTGCATCTGCAATGCCGCCGAACACAAAAAGCTGAGGTACCCGTTCCCCAGAACCACTTGCTTGTTACTATCTGTTCATGCCGCCTAGCAGCAATAGCCGTGACCAGCGCTTTGCAGGGGGGCATACCTTAGCGCACCATCGCGCAGTCGTGACCGTGAACAGCGGTCTGCTCTCAGCCTCCAAGTCTCGGCAGCCCACAGTCGACAAAACTGAAAAGCGTGACGTCTGGAGGTCTCTTCATTGTCGATTTTGCTGCTTACAGCACGAACTACAACAAACCAACCACCACCACACACCACAAACCACAACAGCAACAAAACCATGAAGATCGTCCGCCTCCTCGTCGTCACGATCACCGCGCTCGTCTTCCAGCACGCCAACGCCGGCGGCATCTCCACCGGCACCGCGCCGGGTCTCGCCAAAGGCACCACCGGCGGCGGCAACCTCGACCCGGTCTACCCCAACTCGCTCAACGAGCTCAAGAACTACCTCAAGGACTCGCAGCCGCGCGTGATCGTGCTCAAGACCACGTTCGACTTCCGCGGCACGGAAGGCACCAAGACGGAGACCGGCTGTCGCCCCAAGAGCCACCGCGACTGCCTCGCCAAGAACAACGGCCACAAGGGCCAGGACGTCATCCTACAGAGCGGCGGCATGGACAACACCGGTGGCTGCGTGCAAGGCACACAGGTGACGGTCAAGTACGACCTGGCGGCCACCAAGAACCCGCTCGTGGTCACGAGCAACAAGACCCTCCGCGGCCTGGGCACGAGCGGCGTGATCAAGGGCAAGGGTCTGTGGATCCAGGGCGACAACGTCATCGTGCAGAACGTCCACATCACGGAGCTGAACCCGCACCTGATCTGGGGCGGAGACGCCATCTACATCCAGGGCCTCAACAGCGGCAAGACCGCCATGCAGCGCGTGTGGCTCGACCACCTCAAGATCTCCAACATCGGCCGCCAGATGATCGCCACCAACACGGCCAGCGTCAAGAGCCTGACCATCAGCAACACCGAGTTCGACGGCGTCACGCAGTACTCGGCCACGTGCGACGGCAACCACTACTGGACCTTCCTCTTCCTGGGCACGCAGACGCAGGTGAGCCTCCTCAACAACTTCGTGCACAACACGTCTGGACGCTCCCCGAAGGTGGGCGGCAACTCGGTCGTCCACGCCGCCAACAACTACTGGTACAGCAACACGGGCTTCTCGTACGACGTCGTCGAGAACGGCAACGTGCTGCTGGAGGGCAACTACTTCGAGTCCACCACCACGCCGAACCTGCACGACTCGGAGACCGTCGGCGCCATCCTCGTGCCTTCGTCGTCGACGCAGTCGGCGTGCCAGTCCACGTTGGGTCGCAGCTGTGTGGAGAACAAGCTGGTGAAGAGCGGCACGCTGACGGGCAACCGCGAGTCGGCAGCGCTGAGCAACTCGAAGACGGTGGCTGGCTACTACAAGCCGACTTCTGCTCAGAAGCTCAGCACGAACAGCAAGAACTACGGCGTGGGCGAGCTGGCCTATTAAGTTGTGGGGTATCAGCACCAGCAGTATGACGCGGGCGAGGTTGTGACCCTGTTGGCGTGTTGTTTGCTGGACCATTGATAGAGATAAAGTTGATGTAAGGATGTCGTAAAGGTGTAGTTGAGCACACAATACAAATACATTTTGTTGTTGTCGTTTACAAAGGTTAATTCAGCGCACCATGCAATCAAATGAAGTGTTGTGCAGTCTCCATGGTCACGATCACTAGCTCTCCATCAAACATCGATTTGTTTTTATTGCTGATTAGTCTCTCTTCCCATTGTCATATAAATCGTTCTAGAGCTAAAGAGCATTACACTCACGCACCAAGCCACGCTTTCTCTTTTGACTTCAGCAAGTCTCCAACGACAACCAGACTTAGGTCCTTTTCCGAGGAGTACATTTCTCGATGACAGTCGAAGTAGTGTTGTCAGTCGCCATAGAACCCCTTGCGCGTTGGACCCTGCTGGATTGGTGCATCCGTAGTAGCGATCGGAGACTCCGCAGAGCCTGATTCTGTCGCCGCAGACGCTGGAGATATTTGCGCCGTTTCCTGCTGAGCAGCTCCGGACGCATCAGTGCTAACTGCTGCCGTACCACTAGAGGCACTCGTCTGCTCCACTCCACTTCCCAATTCGCCAACACCGAAGTTTCCGCTGGCTGCCGAGGCTTTTGCTGCTGCAGTCACTGCGTACCCGCCAATTTCGGTTTTGTGGTCGCCTATCTTAGTAGCCACGTCATTCTCTCCATAGCCAGCAAAGTCGCCACTGTCGTTGAGTACGTTAAGCTCGCAGTCACGCCCAATGCTCGCTTTGCAGTCACCAGCGGCTTTAGGCACGAAGAAATGTCCATTGGGGTCTGCCTTTTCAATTGGAGTCTTGACAGAATCAAAGTAGTTGCCCTCGGCCAAGACGTACCCTCCGGTGGACACGGCAAACGCGTGCCCCGTGTTGTCGGAGAAGTAATTGTTGGCCACGTGGACAACTTCCTCTTGGTTGTCGTAGCCTCCAATCTTAGGCGAGCGGCCGGACGTCGCGTGGAAATAATTCCCCACAATACTCATCTCAACTTTCGTGCCCAAGATCAAGAAACCCCAGTAGTGATGTCCGTCGCACGACGAAGAGTACTTTGTATTCCCGTCGAAGTCCGAGTTACTGATGGTGAGCTGTTTTGCTCCAGCGTAGTGGACAACCACCATTTGGCGACCGACGCTCGAGACCTTCACGTGGTCGAGCCAAATCCCAGTCGGCGGGTTCGCGTCGTCATCTCCAGCGACAGCGATGCCATCTCCACCAAACACGACTGCGGGGTTCAAATTCGTCACGTGGACGTTCTGTACGATGATGTTGTTGCCCTTGATCATGAGGCCCTTGCCATTGAGGACACCTTTTGTTCCTTCGCCAACGAGCGTCTTGTCGCTGGCAATAATAAGGGGTTTGTCGGCCGCCTTATCGTATGTCACCTCGACCTCGGAGCCGTCACAGGTGCGGCCATTCTGCTGAAGTTCGTCTTGCCCCGAGAACCCATTCTTCTTGGCGAGGCACGTGAGGTGGTGCTGTGGGCGACAACCTTTTTCAGTACTGGAGCCTTCCGTGCCGATGAACTCGAACTCTTGTTTCAGCACGATAACGCGGGGTTCAGCGTCGCTGAGATAAGTCGTGAGCTCTTCTGCGGTGGTCGGGTAGACCGGTTCAATATCGCCACCGCCTGTCGTGCCAGCAGCAAAACCCGGTGGGGTTCCGACCACTACCGAGCTTGCTGCAGGTGCCAAGTCACAGTACGCTATCACAAAAGCGAATACTGCACATTGGAATCTGCAACGCGGGAGCATTGTTGCAGCGTCGAAAACGATTGTATCTTGGTATAAATCGAGGCGGTGGTGGAATCGCTCTAATTTGAAAATGCTTCAGCGTTGACTGATTGTCATGGTAAAGTACAGTTGATACTGTATCGTGCACTTGTAGGCAAACTAATTCTTTTTCGTTCCCAGGTACGAGCTCATTGTGGTTGCCATGCAGCTTTAAACCTTCAGCTTACCTATAATATGCGGTTGTTGCCCATGATGGCGTGACCTAGTGGGAGTAAGGTTTTCACACAATAACCCTGACTACTGGAAAGTACTAAGTAGTAACAGGTATGTTGCTGATGATCGCGTGCCAGACAACTACCGTAGGGAAACGTGATTTTCATAAGATGGGGCTACATAGGACAAGCGTAAGAAGACAATCACACGTCTTCAAACAGCAATCTAAACGCCGAAGACGAATCATCTCAAAAGACTTCATGACTCTGATGCTGCTGTCCGATGGTTTTTAAATGTATCCACCAGATTCGTGACGTCACTAATATCAACCTTTACGCTGCCGGGAAGGAGGCCACCACCTTCAGTCTGTCGTGGTTCATCGTCATGGTGACCAGACACCCTTGTATACTCTGCAAAATGTGACGGGAGCTACCCGCTG
The DNA here is from genome assembly GCA_011947355.1 of Phytophthora boehmeriae. Lineage (NCBI taxonomy): Eukaryota > Oomycota > Peronosporomycetes > Peronosporales > Peronosporaceae > Phytophthora > Phytophthora boehmeriae. Next base: position 41,982 of record JAAVTJ010000187.1, read on the forward strand.
TGATGCCTCAACTGTTCACGGGTGCATTAAATAGGCCGATTTTCGGTCGTCTACTTAACTGGCATATTTGGAGGCGGCGTCGAATAAGAGTTTGCGTCTGATCTCGTTGGCAGTCTACCGTCTTGCGGGCTGTGGCACGACACTAAACACGTTTGTTGCTAAAAGCTCTTGGGGTTATCTTCTCCATAATGCGAGACTGCCGAGCGTTTTGGGGACCCCACGCAGTCGACACGCAGACTGGCAAGATTAAGAACTTGCCGCCGTACCAGTTTGTCCCGTTCAGTGCCGACCCGCGACAGTGCATCGGCATGCGAGTTGCGATGGTGGAGAAGTTGACCGTGCTGGCTGTGATCTTTAGTCACTTCGACATTCAAACGGTGGAAACGCCTTCGAAGCCACCTACGACTTGTCTCTGGCGCTGCCAATGCGAGGTCCGCTGGTAGTTCGTATCCAGGTGTTGCCAGAGCGCGCATTATAAAAGACCTTAGCACATGGTTGGTGCCGATGTCGCCATTTCATTGATTCTAGTCCACTGGTCGCCTCAACCCGAGCTCAGTATCGCGACATCCGGACTTGCTTGTGCGAAGAAGCAAATTCATTAATGAGTAGAATGAGAGCAGAAGCCTAGATAGCTAAATCTGCTACATGCATGGCTCTAGGGGATTCTAGTGCCAGGGAAAACCTGTGCCGCGTCAACAGAGCATCTTCATAAACAGCCCCGTACGCAAAGCTCCTTCATAATCACCTTCATAATCGTCTTGCCGCGTCATCCGAAAGCCGGTAGGATCTGCCGACATTGAGCTGCTTGAGCAGGAGCTGCTCGTGCTTGATCTTTGCCCTGGGGACACTCAGGCCGCCCGGTAACAGGTCTAATTCGCTATTACAGAATATTGTACCAGTACGAGTGAGTGCAACATTTCGAAGTACTTGCCAGCACAATGCACGCGACCAAAAACGACCTAAAACAACCCTCTAGCAAGTCGCTGGAAAGTATAATATAATATAGTAGTGGCGCATGCATTTCTCCCTCACGGAATGTCGGAGTTCGAAGTTCACTCCTTTATTGCATACTGTCCACCATTAATTGGTATTTTTCAACTCATGTAGTATAACACCTAAGAACTGCCATGCATAAAGTGCTGTAATTTGCGGCTGTGTCTGTGGCCGACGCGACAGCACTTTTTCACGATGGTACGCAAATGTGAAGCGGAGCCGCAGGGAGCGAAACGGCGGGCCAAGACTTGAACAAGCGCGTGGCAAGCAGAGGGACAACATCAAGAAATAACCAACCAGAAACCGGAGAATAAACTCTTATAGTGACAACTTCAAAATGCTAATCTCAACTTTCGAGTCACCATCCGTCGTATAGCACAAACCCACGATGCACTATCCATTTTTTCTGTTGCCACGTGAGACAAAAGTGCGATTTGAATTACGACTGAGATAGAATTGGTGGAGGCCAGCACAGATTGCGCTTCTGCAGACTGGCCTGGTGGGGCTGGAAGACTGGAGCGAAGCAAGGCCAAAGAGGAATGGTGGCTGGAACCTTGCTACTGCTGCTGCAAGTTTAAAGCTGCTCCTGTTCGCTTCCTTAAAGCTGATCACAATACAGCGCGCCACAGAAATACTGAGCACCGCAAACTTCAATTTTTCCACACGTATTTCTTCAAGAAGAAGTCGGTGTCTGCCTTAGATAGCCGTTGTTGCTCCTCGCTCCACATCTTGTAGTAGCGCGCTATGTAATAGGCGTTCGATTCAGCCACCCCGTTCGTTCCAGCTCTTTGACGACTTGCGGCGGAGATAGGTTTTTCACGTGAAGCCAGTCGTACATTCTCGCCTTCATGATTTCATCGTACGCAGTCGCCGGAAGGTTTGATGGTATCTTGGACGGGTACTTGACGTAGTACTTGAAATAGTACTGGACGAAGTATTTGTAATTGTCGTCCGTTTTGCTTAACATCTTCAGCTGCTGGTAGCTTTGAGGAGGCATTCGCAACGTAAGCTCCTTGTTCATCTTGATTTTCATCGCGGCAGCATTCGTTACCATATCCACGAGACCTCCCCTCTCTTCACCATTCTTAGGTACAACGTCAGCAAAGCAGCCTACTTTGGTGTTTATCTCGCCACGGACCCTCAAAACCTTTTACCAGGACCACTGCTAGCGACTGACTTTGTCCGTCTCGAAGGATCGAACGATGCCAACTTTGACGCCGTGGCTAAGTCGGGGTCTGTGGTTATCGAGACAGCACTACGTGCAAGCAAGGCAAATACCAAGAACAAACGGTAGAGCAGTCTCATGACGTCCCGTGGTGACACCCGTTCTTCGAACTTGAAAACCTGTACAGCAGATTGAGAAGTGGTATTCGTCATCGAAGCTAAGTTAACGAATACACTACCGTAGTGGAAAGGCAGGCTTGTGTGTGACAAGTACTTAGTTGTAATTGTCCATAAACGTATGTCGAGCTGACGATGGGCACCACACGCCAGCGTCCATTTGCATGGACCAGCCTGTTCGCGTTGAAAGTCCTGTGCTCCAATTGCCGGAGAACCCCCTCTGTGATGACAAGTCTGTAACCTATGACTATCGTCTATCTTCGTGCACTCTTCCTTTTAGTCCACGTTCGATAGCATGTAGTACTCCCACTTTTCGTCCAACTTCTTTCGTTAGCCAACCACTATTACTTATGCTTAAATACGGTTTGTGGGAAGATTACAGTTTGAACCGTAAACATTGTTAAGTTGAGGTGATCTTCAACTTGGTGCGAGTGGGCCAGGACAGAACGAACATCAGAAAAGGAATGGGAGAGTGCTGTTCAAGTTGCGACAGTGCCATTTTGTGGAACGAATTGTGGTGGCTGCAGTGCTTTGGCAGCGACTGTGCATGTGTAGGAACTCCACTCTCAGAGTTGTTTTTGCTAAGTCGAAGTAATCAAGTTCGTGTTTCCATTCATCTGTCCGAGAACTGGTATTCGTAAGAGGGTTATGAGCCCAAGTCACACTGTACGCAAGTGTTGCCATGCCTAAGCCAACGACTGACGCGTCGTGGGAGGTTGAAGTCTCTGAGAAGACTGGCCGCCCTATTAGGTGGAACGGGCAGAATTGGCGGTACTACAAGAAACTCATGGAAGTTGCAGCGAGAAAGAAGGACAAGGACCTTTACAAGGTCATGAAAGGTGAACGGAAGTACGATGAGAAGTGGTCAGAGCTCCAGAAGGAAGTCTGGGAAGGTCTACAGTTAGATCTCCAAGAGATGATCTTTGCATCGGTGTGCACAGACTTGGGTCAACAGCTCATGGATTTGCCGGACGGGTCAGCCATGTGGGACCACCTTTCAGCACGATTTGAAGGTACTGTTAATGAGCAGACAAAAGCAATGACCAAACGCCAGCTGTATGCTCAGCTTGAAGCCGCACGATGTAAGCAAAATGGAAACGTGGAAGGCCATCTGAACTACATGTGCCGCCTGCGTTCGCGACTTAAGACCGTAGGAATGACTCTCGATGATGTAGTATTCACGGGAATGCTAGTCTCATCACTTCCATCTGGTGAAAGATTTGATCGGCTGCGCGGTTTGGTAGAGACAGGGATGGAGTGCGCAGACACGCCTGAAAAGGTGGTGACTATGGCCATCACTTTTGACAAGGCCAATAAAGCCGACAATCAACTGAATCGGACCTTTGGGAATAGTGGCGGGAAGTCATCGCAGAACCAAGGGGCTGGCAAGAAGCAAGGAGGTGGTGGAGATAAGAAGTCCGAGAGCAAGAGCGACAAGCAGGATGAAGCATTGCGCCAGAAGAAAGAGGATCGAAAGCAAGGTAACTGCTTCCGCTGCCACAAAACAGGCCACGCAATCAAAGACTGTCCCAATCCGGAAGACTCTGGAAGCAAGGCTTCCAGTGATGAACAGAAGAAGAGTGGAAGTCAAGCGACGCTTGTAGTCTCGGTAAACTCAGGATTCACTGATGCCGCTTCAGAGCGCGCAGTTTCTAAGGAGAAACACAGTGAGATGAACCGCGGAGTGCGGCCTGAGCTTAATAGGACGAGTAGTCCAAGTGGTGGTTGTAAAGGGGTTGCAACACAGGGATATCAAGCAGAGAATTGGGTATTCGATTGTGGTGCCAACCGCCACTTAGTTGGTGATCAACGATACTTTATTGAGTATCGAAACCTCTCTGTGAAGGAACGAGCGAAGGAGACAGTCCAAGGCTATAACGGCACGTCAGCGCCCATCGGAGTGGGTACAATTGATCTCTGGGTAGAGGTACTCGGAGGCCACGTTGTTCTGCGTTTGGAGAACGTTTATTTTTCCCCAGAACGCCCCAATTTATTATCTCAATCAGTGGCGCGCGAGCAAGGCTTCACGGTTGAATATGATGATGCCAAGGGGATATACACACTATCCAAGAACAACGCAACAGCCCTCCAAGCGCCACTCACTCCGTGCGGACTTTGGATGTTCACGGCGCATAACTCGTTTTTGCCTGGTGAAACCAATCCCCTGGTACCGAAGGCCATGATAAACTACGCCATACGAGATGGGGTGGCGGACCTCCAATGCTGGCATGAACGTCTCGGACATTTATGTCCCCAACATGTGCGTAAAATGGTGGACGACGGACTAGTGGAAGGCATGATGCTGCGTAAGAGGCAGTTTGACATGTGTGAGGCTTGTCAACGAGGCAAACAGCGCGCAAGACCGGCGTGGAAGCAGTTGGACCGTGGAGTTACGAAGAGGAACGAACTGGTGTTCGCTGACCTCTTATTTCCGCCGACCAACTACAATTGCACAAGATTCAAGGCAATCTTGGTGGTAATGGACGCGTACACTCGATACATCACAGTTTATCCAGTGACTGGAAAGACTAGTGTTGAAATTAACGCGTTGATCCGAAGGTACGTCGTGTGGGCAGAGCGGCAGTGTCCAGGGTGTCCAGTACAAGGTATCTTCACCGATGGCGGCAAAGAGTTCGTGAATGGGGATATCACCGCTTGGTATCTGCAGCACGGTATTGTGCATACTACCACTCCACCGAACTCATCGCGTTTGAATATGGTTGAACGCAGTCACCAGACACTGTGTGGTATGCTGAAAGGGATGATGAAAGAATCTGGACTTCCAACATCTTTTGGGTTGATGCGCTATACTACTCTGTCTACCTGAAGAATAGATCGTATTCCAGTCCAATTGGTCAGACACCATACGAAGCGATGTGGGGAGAAAGCCAGACATCCACCACGTGCGCAAATTTGGGGCACTTGCCTACGTCCACACGAAAGTGGGTCCGGCGCGCCACAAGTTCGCTGACAATTGTCGTGTTGGTTTCCTCCTAGGATATCGCGAAGGCACATTGGGCTGCAAGGTCTACTTTCCTACCGAAGGAACCGCTCTTTTCGGCGGCCAAGTTACGGTAAACGAACAGGTCATGTATCGTGATCGTCACGGGTCGGAGTTTGACAGGAATGTTCGCGAATGGGCACTCGAGTCGTATCCTGACCTAACGAGCATGGGACGACGGGATTACGACCTGCCGTCCGAAGAGAGACATCAGAGTGATGCCATTGGAGACCTTGACTTGCTTGACAACGACAACACTGACGAGGGCAGTGAAGACGTCGGCCAAGATCGGCCTACTTGGATGGACAAAGAACCACCGGAACTTAGTGATACCATAGTGTTCACACAGCCGATGTCACCAACAAGTCAAGTGGATGGTACGCAGACAGAGGATGGTGACCAATTTTCGACCAACCAGACCGAGCATCACCACTGTAAGGGTGAGCGAAATGCCGATGGTTCTGACGATGCAGTCGACGAGGAAGACGCCAGACTAAGTGGCGATGATGAACCACATGTAACGCCACTCGAGGGCTTCGGTAACTCAGTCGAGCAAGAGGGCAGAAAAGAATCAGAAAATGACATCTTACCTGAGGAGGAAGATACTTCGCACGGCACCCCAAGTGACCTTGACGGCACTGAGTTTAGTGACGGTCAGCCACAGAGTGAGAAACTTGAGTATGGTGATCGACGGGAGGACATTAACATGCAGGGAGAACAAACACTTGCGCCAGTCGACGAAAGTGACATTGACGAAAGTGATGTAATCAGTGACATAAGTCCCGACCCAGCAAATAGGTCCCCAGCACTCATTGGTCATCCACATACCAGAGACGATGAAGAGTCTGTGCAAAGCGGCGAGGCCGAGCGGAAACGGTGCAGAACAGCGCTCTTTGCTACTGCAGAAAACACGGAAGGTTTTGCTGTGTATGCTGCACTAGCTGCAGTTACAACGAAGGACGAAGCACCCAGTTTACGACTTTGGCATGAGTCGGAAGTGCGCTTGCCAAGATCATTTAAGGAGGCAATGGCGTCTCCGCAGAGAGATGAATGGCGTGAAGGGATGGAGCGTGAACTAGCAACAATGGAGGAAAAGGACGTTCTCGAATTAGTACCAGAGTCAGACATACCATCAGGAAAACGTGCGCTCCAGACTATGTGGCGGTATCAAGTCAAGACGGACAACCTCGGGAATGTGATTCGATTCCGACCTAGGTTATGTGCTCGTGGTGACACACAAGAGCCAGGAATTGACTTCCTTGAGTCCGAGACCTATTCTCCAGTAGCCAGGATGGCATCGTTTCGGTTGTTCATCGCCCTGTGCGTCTTGTTGAAGCTGGATCCCTTCCAATGTGACGTGAACACAGCGTATCTAAACGCAAAACTGAAGATCTTGCATTTCATCCGTCGTATTGCAGGATTCCCGCTGAAAAAGGGTGGGTGTACAAAGTCAAGCACGCCATCTACGGGCTACATCAGAGTGGCCGCGAGTGGTATGAAGAACTGGATGGCTGGCTAAGTGTACAAGGATGGAACCATTGCACGACGGAGCCCTGCCTGTATGTCTTTACTGGTAGTGGTGTCGTAGCTATACTACTCGTCTACGTAGACGATTTGATCTGTGCCGCTAGTAGCGAGCAGTGGAAGATCGAATTCTTTAAGAAATTGAACGAGAAGTATGGGATCAAAGACCAAGGCCGTCTCCATGACTACCTGGGTGTTCAAATTGAGTGGACAAAAGAAAGCGTCTTCCTACATCAATCTAAGTACGCACATGATGTGCTGAAGCGATTTGGCTTTGAAGAAGCCCACGGATGCCGTTCACCAATGGATCCTACTACAAGACTGCGAGCAGCCCCATCGGATGAGGTACATGAGACAAGTATTGACTACAGAGCAGCGATAGGATCGCTTATGTACATGGCGACAAGCACGAGACCTGATTTAGCATACCCAGTGGGGTATCTAAGTCGATTCGTAGGCAACCCGACGGTCCAGCACGGTGGTGCATTGAAGCGGGTGCTTCGATATGTTGTGGCGACAGCCGACCATGGGATTTGCTTCAACCGCTCAATAGATAGTCAGAAACATGGAGTACAGACCATCCAGATAGATGGTTACGCTGACTCGGATTGGGGAAATTGCCCTGACACTCGTAAGAGTGTAACAGGCTATATCATGAAAGTGTCAGGTGGTCCTGTGGCGTGGTCAGCTCGTAGACAGAGTGTCGTCGCTCAAAGCACAGCGGAGGCGGAATACGTTGCTTCCTGCGAAGCGTGCATGGAGGGGCGAGCATTGGCAAATATCATGGAAGAGGTGATTGCACATGTGAACGTGGAATTCACATTAGGAGTCGATAACCAAGCTGCTATTGCCCTAGCGTCCAATCCAACCTATGGCCGGAAGACCCGACACATTGAACTACGATTTCACTACGTCCGTGAACAGGTGAAACAAAAGGCTGTCAACATTTGGAAAGTCAGTAGCGACGTCAATCCTGCTGATCTCATGACGAAACCACTCCGTTTCCCCCAACTGACAAAGCTTAAGGCGCTTGTAGGTATGAAACCAGACCTGATGCCCACTCAACGTGAAGAACGACGAGCTCGCTATCATGACCCACATGAATCAGTAAAACATTGTCCGAGTGGTGTTGCACCCGCACTCGAAGGGGAGTGTTAAGTTGAGGTGATCTTCAACTTGGTGCGAGTGGGCCAGGACAGAACGAACATCAGAAAAGGAATGGGAGAGTGCTGTTCAAGTTGCGACAGTGCCATTTTGTGGAACGAATTGTGGTGGCTGCAGTGCTTTGGCAGCGACTGTGCATGTGTAGGAACTCCACTCTCAGAGTTGTTTTTGCTAAGTCGAAGTAATCAAGTTCGTGTTTCCATTCATCTGTCCGAGAACTGGTATTCGTAAGAAACATCGTCAATCGCTCAAAGCCTCATTATATAAAGTGTCATAACTAATCAACAATTTCATATTTAAAATTGTCTAAAAATAGAAATGGCTATAAAACTCGTGTAGTCAGGCTGTCCCCTAACCTCCCCCACGACACAGCCAAAAGTGAGAAGGTTAAATCGACAGTAAGATGTGAAGCTATTGGACTTCGACACGCGAGTATTGCTCTATTGAAAGCATTAGGGTGGGGTACTGATGAACAACCACGGAGGGGGATGCATATGTCGGTACCCGTGGTACGACTCAGGACCGAGTGATGGCGCGAGGCTGCTCCATCCCCAGTTGAAGTAGAAATAAGTCAGGCAGAAAGTTGCCGGAAAAAGTTAAGCTATGTAAGTTCTCAATATCCCAATTTTACGACCAGTTAACCGCCGCTATCACATCTAGAGAACGTACGGCGATGTCTTCCCACGGATCGCTCAACGATGGAATCGATGGCGAACCCGATCCAGGGGTCGCTTAAGCCGGGGAAGCCTCAGAGACCGAGCAGATTGTATGTCCTGCTCCTTTGACCGAACCAAAAGAGCGAATCATTTTCAAACTGATTTCGATTGAACTGTTTTCCGGAGAGCATTGCGATTGATATTCGATGCTGGTGTTCACGAATGGATGGAGCGCCTCAAGATGCAGTTTGAGCGCGCCCAGGTTCTTAACAACCGCTCATAGCTAGAGAAAGTCAAGTGCAGTGTACTGAAGACCCGGTTGACCGAATCAGCAGGCACCTGGTACGTAGGAACCGCGCAGTCCTATCGACTAATTCTTTCCGTAACTTTGTTCGTGCATTTCTCACTCCGCTCTGCTGTTGTATCTCCGTGCAACTCCAGAAGGTTCTGCACACCAACACTACGAAGCTTCCTCTCGAAGCTTACTACGAATACGCGCACAGACTGTCGCAAACAGCTACTGGACTCAATCGCGGGAGGGTCAACGATTACACTGATCAGCAGGCCTTGAAAACGTTCATCAATCATGCGCATCCACACTACGGCGATACTCTATTTAAAGATGCGTCCGCTGAACTGGACCGTGTGGTAAACTTGCTCAGCCGATTCCGAAGGACGGATGAACAAAGGACGTTTCGATAACAATCAACCTGGCGTAAGCAATAACAAGAACAACGTACTCACATCGCAGCACTTGCTGCTGCAGACAACCAACACAATTTGCGAAAGAATAGGTGGGATTTCAGCAATGTATCGTGCCATACCACAGGATACAACGACAGGCATGTGGCTGATCGGCAATGGCAGCACTCGCCAGAGCTAGCGCCTGGGCTCGCTGCCGTAGCGACGAAGTCATCGGATGATAGCTGAAGAAGCGGAGTGTCGATGGACACCGCGACCAAACCATCCGACCCATGTATTTATCGTGTTGAACAATACAATGAATCCAGGGCGACATTCCATATGATCGGCACGCGGGACGCACTTACGAATATTGCTCCATGCGGGGATAATCCAGTACACATGGCAAACATTTACACTATAGTCAAAATGGAGGCAGGTGATATTCGCATTGCAGATGACTCGCACGGGATTGTTCAGCGCCGTCTACTTCCAATGCTCACCCAAAATTGCTCTCCGCGTCAGTGTTGACTCGGTTTAGATCCAAATGCAAATTTGGTCCGCACAGATGTACAGTCTACGGTCCTGCTGTGATTACCGGTACAATTCGCAGCAGTGTGTATACAGGATCTACGCCCAAGTGCTACACCGCCACGGCTGCAACAGCGGAGGCTCCGAAAGTGATCAAGAACTTCCTCGATGACTGGCTCCGCAAGCTGGGCCACTTGAACTATCGCACAATCATGAACATGGAGTGCAGCGGCCTCGTCAAGGGACTACACATTCAAGGACTAACAGTATTGTCCGTGTTACCCATGTGAAATCTGCGCACTCGACAAAGGTCACAGACGTACCGCTCCTCGGCAAAGTTAGCACTCCCAAGCTGAAAAGATCGTATTTGTCATGCATACGTGGCTGGGCCTTTCCAGAGCAGCATTTACGGGCACTGAGACTACCTGACAATGAAGTGGATGAACTACACCCACGTGAAATTCTTGAAGCACAAAGCAGTTGCCCGTTTCCGAGACCACCTGAAAATCGTGAAAACCCGATCAGGAGACGGACGAATTTTCACACTTCGAACGGATAGCGGTGGAGAGTTCGTCAACGCGGCGTTCGATCCAGCGTGTGCATAAAAGGGTATCATGCACAAAATGTCGGAGCCATCACAACGGTGTCACTGAGAGGACGAATCGGACACTAGCCGACATAACATGATGACTTCTTATTCAAACAAACCTTTCTTACAATACTGGGAGTACGCCGTCCGAACCGCGGCTTGAATGCGAAATCACGTGCAAGTCGGAGTATCCCTGAGGCAACACCGTGCGAACGGTATCATGGCTCTCGGCCGAGCCTCAGTGATATTCACGCGGTCGGTGAAAGCATGACGGTCTTACGAGACGCAACCCAAGGAAGCACTCTATACAAGTTTCGACCGACGTCAGAGCGCAGTATATTTGTAAGACACGACTTCGAGCGCAAAGGTTATTTCGTCTACATTCACCAAGATGGAGCTCACATTGTTCACAGTTGTGATATGAGTTTCTTGGGATTTGATATACGTCCTCTAGTCCGTCCAGCACCATTGACCCGCTCGCAACCTCGCCAGATGCGATTGATAGTCGCTCTTCAAGTGTATCTGCCACCCCTACCGGTTCGACGTGGGGAAGGAGCAGTTATCCCGATGAGACAATCGCAGGACAAGAAATCAGTGACGGGCCCCTTCTTGTTCAACGCCGTAGTCGTAACGGATCGCGAACAGAAACATCCGCGCCGCTTTCCTCGGGTTGGGTAATGTCATTCAAGAACTCTTAACGTTATAAGAAGCACTTTTTATGTGGTCTAAATTGGCTTAGCGACTAGATAGTAGATTTTGCTCGCGCGTTGGTACCACAGCAGGAGAAACTGAAGTAAGCCATGCATGAGCGGGGCCGCCAAAATTCTCAGCTCAGAGGTGCGATACTGGAGTTGAGTGACAATGAGCAAGTTGTATTCCACCGTGGACTGACTGTGGTTGCAGACTCGTGCAAGTTCAATTTTCCTGACAAGTGGCTACGGTAAACATGTCTTGAGATGCCTCGCACACGGGATATTCTATTGTCATCACCCAAGTGCGTCGCTGGCAAGATGATCTGCCTATAGAGCAGCAGTTCCATGAACGGTTGGTATGTCGTGCTGGACTATCCAAGAATGCGCGGGTAAACTGGCCTATCGTTGAAAAAGAACACTACTCGATTGTTAAAGCCTGTAGTGACCCTGGGTACATGTCTGCTGGGGGAAAGGCTTTCACATCTAATGTGACCACTTCAATTTGATTCGACTGTTCTCACCTGGTACGGTGGTGAAGCAGCACGTTAAAGGAAAGTGACAACGATATGTGTTGGAGTTAGCCAGCAGCGGATAAGTTATTCACGGTGGGAGCATATTGCCCCAAGCCGGGTCAAACAGCAGCACCAAGCAGAATGACTCGGAGGCCGTGAAGCGAGGTACGATTCATTATACTCCAGTACTTTGGACATCGCGTCCTCTCCAGGATGTACAGTTCACTTAGACCATGCGGGTTGCAATCGATGAAGCTCCGCATATCTACAAGAGCGATGCACACGCAGGTGCTGTCCGTACTGATGGGACTCTCAAAGTGGACGGCCTATTGCTGCAGTGTGACTCCTTTTGCAATTCCCAGCTCTCGAGGCTAAGCCAGCCACAGCCTTCGAGCCGGCCAGCAGACCCAACTTCACTAGCCCTTTCCGGGCAAGGTCTTCGTGGTCGACGTAGGAGCCGACGTGGCCACCACAGGTACGCCCTCACCGAAGCGCTTTATAACCCGCCTGACTGTCCACAAAATTGCTTCCACCGGGCGGAAGCCATCAAAACGTGTTTCCGGTCGCGACAGCGGTGTAGTCGGTGGAGCAAACGCCCCACCCAAGGAGCGTAAGACCGTCAAGTCGGCGTCTGGTAAGCAACCTCGGCGGACGGGATTGGTTTCGGCACCTTCTACCGACGTGTTATCACCAGCAGCCTCGTCGGCAGCACCAACAACAAATCCATCGTCGGTGGATCATAATGATGTACGCCAGTACAACAGTGGATAGTCCAACCTTCGTGCCGCCGTTCGAGAGTTCTTCTAGAGGGCCATGCCCCTTCTTTACCACTGGCACCAGCGACGTCAACTCTGCCGATACGATCCCACTGCGCTTTACGCATCCTACAGCAACCGCAACTGGAGTCACAACCATGCGGGTTGCCTCGATCACCTCGAGATGAATCAACCCCTGAGGCCATCAATTTGGACGAATTCATGGAGCAGTTCAACACCTCAACCGCACTGCATCGATGCCTAGTCGACGTACCTCCGATGATCCACTAATACGGAAGACCGACCGTCTATTAGAGTTGGTGCAACAACCCAAAAGCAAATGCAACCCCGACAGGAGGATAACTTTCACACACCAACGGTTAACCCGTATGCCGTGATTGCCACTCCATTAGACGGGGCCCATGTCAGCATTCCGCATTGGACAACAATTATTACATTCCTGGTAGCTCGTGGACACTTCCTCCCTGGATGGTTTCCTGAAGGCGTTGAAGGAAGGCTATTTTTCCGTGGTCAGGAAGCGAGTTCAAGGCCGTCCTCAATCCCACGGATAAGATCAGAGAACTACCCAATCACCATCCCTACCTGTGGTAGAAGTAGAAGTAGAAGCAGTCAGTTTTGAATTTGCTACGCTCACGACACGAGCCAACCCACCCACCACGCCCATTGGGGCTTCGTTCAGCACTCAACACCGAGCTGAACTAGCTAACACTCGCGAACATGACGTGACTGTGCCCCCATCGCTGAATGCTGACGGAAAACCGGTAATTCGACTGATTTACCTCTGCCCGTTGTTAAAAAAATTCAATACCAACTTTAACGTTCCACGTACGCGTGTCTAGGTGAATGTTACCCAGCTCAAGCATATCAGCTTGCAACTCATCGCATGTTCATGTCGCTTGCAGTCCCCAAAGTACCGAGGATACACAATACAGTGCGTATTTTGCATTACAGTCACTACTACAGACGTTTGCACACTATTCCTGATCATCTTCTGCCGTTTCATAGATAGGGAAATCCTTCCTGATCATAATTTCAGCCGTTTTATGGGTAAGAAAGTCCTGGTTTGTCGAAATCCGCCACATGATGACTTTAACGCATTCCGCAATGTCGCTTTCGCCACCCACTTAGCAACTCTAGCGATGACGCTGTGGATGGCAGCCATCACCGGTCCAAACTCTTGCATCAGTGCTTGCAGACGATATGGGCCTGATCCAATGTCGTATTCGTTGACGAAGAATAATTCATAACTAAGACTTTTTTACAGCTTTCAAGGTCTCATCAAAAGCGCTGTCTTCAACAAGAACGTTCCCGACGCATAAGCTCTTATTCCGCAATTGGTCTTGATGAGTAGAATTCATTGTCTTGATTCTGTTGCTGCTTGGCTGCAACTTGGTGGTGCTGCTGGAAGCTGCATGGCTGTCGAGAGGTGCGTTGAGTGCGCTAAAGAGAGGCCTAAAGTGGTCGGGCTCAGCGCGAATATCTGCAATCAGCGGACACTCAATGCAGTCGTATCCATGTACTGGTACTTTTGTAAGATTTGCGGTGCACTACGAAAAAATGTTGGTCAATTGAATATATTCTCCAAACGAGGCCATTTTGACTCTTTTGCAATACGCTTTTATAGAAAAACTACATGACAACTTGTCCCTACTAAGTATCAATTTTGGTACATACAGGGTTAAACCCTAAACCCTGTAGTATAAACATAAAAGGTTTTGCTGATGGGTTGTAGTAGTATTATAATGTGGTGAACGGGCGAATTTTGTGGAGAATTTGGCGGTAGCAATGGGGCTGCAATGCGATAGGTTTTATGTACCTTCGTTGGCCAATGAACTTGCTCTCTCTATATGTATAGCGCTGTTTGTGATGTATTCCATTTTAAGTATGTATGAATATTCTTGAAGGTATCATTTCGGTCGAGGTGATTGCAGTTTCACTTAAGTCTCGCAGTAAAGGGCGTAAAATGCGCCCTATTCCATTTTTCAGCGAAGTATGATAATCTACCCATAAAAACAAGTTAGCGCCCATTTAGCAAACAACATGACAATTTGTCCCTACTTGGTACTAAATCTGGTACATATCACAAACAAAAGAAAATATGTGATACCGTTTATCTTGTAAAAGAGCATACGTTGCGCCCTTTTGGAGTAATCCCTCTAACTTGATATAATTTAATTTAGTAACAAATAGCGAAAGGGTTTAGAGGGTGTCCTACAAAACATTTATTACAGTAGGGTATGTAGAAATAACAGAAAACACAAAGTTCAGCACGGATGCACCCGTTTGAATTAATGTGTAAACACACCAGCACTTAATGTCATACCAGCTAATATTATTAAATAGACAAAGGAATTCCAATTTCACACATTTGCTGGAACGGCAGTGGAACCCTTGTTCTTCCCGTGATTGGGGATGATTTTGTTCCGAGCAGCAACATTCTCAGTAATGATCACTAACACCTTCACACTTGTTGGCTGTACATGGTCACAAATGCCGAATTCGCACTGTGTGAAACAGAGTGGGAGGATGAATACCGTTAGATCTACGAAAATGGAAATCGCGCTACCAATGTCCAAGTACCGAAGCGGGTAGAGCTAACGCGTCTGTCGCGATCTTACAAAGAACCAGCGCGCGCGGCCACTGAGGGTTTGTTATGCGCTTGCAAAAAAAAGCAATGCCGTCTGCCACAACGAATTTGCTATGCATTTGAGCAAGGCGTCCACATGTGGTACAGCAACAAGCACGACGTATTGTTTGTGCAGAGCGTCTGCTGCGTCTACCTACGATCTGATCTGGATAACCAATGTGGGGGTCGATGAAGTGACTCTCCTGTAAGATGAACATACCGAAAAGAAAATGTAACAAGGCGCATACCTTCTCGTGGAGTCACAGTGGTGCCGATCTGCCGATTGTGAGTGGTGGCTCCGAAAAAAACCGTTATATACAGGATCTTAACCAACTCGCTCACTCAAAGGGTCCCCGGATTCCAGAGAGCTTCAGCAAGGTCCCGGACACGCATAAGCATCGTGAGCCGCTTGGAATTGATTTGATGGGTGAAGGAGATCTCGATAAATGCTTGTGCATTGAAGGTTGATTTGTCCCAACGCCACCGCTACCATCTACGGCACCCTCGACATGTGCAGCCTCAAAGGGCAGTGCAGCAATACACCTCGACTGAACGAATCTACTGTGTCTAAAACTGCGTATGCTAATATTGGTGATTGTTCCACGGCAGCAAAGCAGGTTGGAATATGGTGAGTAGTCGGTTCATTTACGAGGATGGTGAAAGGCCAGCTGCTGACAGCTCGAACGTTTATTAATGAGTGCGCTCCCGTGTACAATAGGGAGACAAAAAAAGGAAATTCGTGTACGTTAACCCTTTTGTTACCTATACATTACTTAGTGTAAAATGGGTATACTAAAGTCAGGATAAAATTACAAAACAAGGTATAATGCATCGTTTTACGAACATTTCTGAATTATTAAAATAATAAAATTAATTAGGTATGGGAGCGATCTATTGTAAGCAGCTCTATAATAAGCAGTGCTACTAGTACCGTACTACAATATAATCACGTGAAAAATAGGAAACATGTGGCTATCTTTAGGCTCGGGTTGACTTGACCTGCAAACCTGTCAACTTCAACCTGCGCGAGAAATGATAAATTGAACTAAAAGACCAGCGGCAATAATTAGCCGAACTCTCAGACAGAAAAGGCTTCGGAGTATCTGTTTATCCGCTTGCAGTTGCAACATACCGTGACTTCATGAAGACATGGGCCACTCTAATAGGCTTCCAAACCCATAGCAAAACGCTGTATTTAGGGTAAAATGACATGTGTGTTATGGGAACCCAATACCTACATGGCTGCTTCGATTAGAAATATTCATACTCGCTGTCCTCGTTGTTGTCTTCTTCTTCTTCTGAGCTAGGACTCATCATGTCGTCCACTAGATCATAAAACGCGATCTCTTCGTCATGGGCATTGAAGAACATGAACACAAAATTTTGCATGGCACTCTCACCTAGCCGATTACGAACTTGAGAGTGGACAAACATGTGCGCTGAGAAATTGCGCTCAACAGCAGCACTAGAGCAACTTGCTGAAAATACAGTTGTTGCAACCTGCTGTTGCAGCGGAAACTGAGTGAGGCCAACCCAGTACTCCAAACTGTCAAACTCTGTCGATGATTCAGTTTCGTCTCTCTTGTTTCAGCTTGGTGAGTACTGAGATGCTTCAGCAACTCCACAGTGGTAGCATCGGCGTGGCCCAGCCCGTGCCAAGCTGTGATAAACTCATCCACTTGCTGGTGAGTTCTTTCATCCATTCCGCGGCCCTGGTATTCACAACCAAGTGAAGAACATGCGACATGCAACCATGTAATCAAAAACACTTTGGTAGCTCCTTTTCCAGAGTTGTCCACACCTGCTTATTCATAGCTGTTTTGTCTGTCACGACGGCAGAGAACGCAACGAACGGGAACTTGTCCATCACGCGTTTAATATCGCCAGCTAAGAAGGGAGCATAATACGACTCTTGCTAGCCACAATGCCATCTTCAACCAAAACTTCATCCCAGACTGGATCTTGGCGACGTCTTCCGCGACGATAAGAAGGTTGTGTCGGTGTAACAATCAGCTGAAGAAGAAGCGTTTTCTTTGGGCATCGAGGAGCAATCAATCGTCTCCATTAGATGCTGATGAGGCGTGGATTGTGCGTGGGGGTAAGTGATATTTGGAGTGCAGAAGCAACTATGAGATTGTAATCTAGCGAGCAATCTTTGCTGCTGAAAGCCATAGTACAATGGTCTAAGTTAACCGTTAAATTCCCGAGCTCAACTTCGTCCAAACCAGCCATTCGAATAGTACCGTAAAATTAAATGCCCACCCCATTTTTGCCACCCAATCGTAATGAAGTGATTACCCACCTCTGTCGAAAAGGTTGATTTTTGCCAACGCTGATGTTCGCAGGCTCTCTGAATTGGTGTTGAAGCTGTTAAAGCAGTGTTCAGGTCGCAATGCTTCAGCAAATTGGGCGCTGTGATTCTGTTAATGGATAGGGCTTACAGTGTATAGCATTTTGGTCCACAGTCAGCAAAACGCCACATGCACACCTGGTGCTTAGTTAATCTTCCGGCCCCTGAGTGTACCTGTGGGAACTGACAGGGACAGGAGTTCCCCTTCATTCACTCTATCGCTGCTGCAATTATTGATGGTAAACGCATCGAAGATCTCCAGCGGATGTCGATTGAACATTTTCACGCTACGAATATGATTTCTTTTCTTCCGCGACCTACATATCTCATGTTGCATACTGATCAGTCAATTGCATTCCACAAATTGAAGCAGAAGAGGATCGCGTTGGCAAGCAAAAATTGAATTCAAGTCAAGCAAAACCACAAAAGGAAGAAAACTGTGATGCACCAATATTTTTAGTCTGTCAACAAAAGTATATTAAAACAAATTGTGATTTGAAATGTTTGACATTTCATTCGAAATTTTAATCTATCGATATTTTGCTGTCATGTCTTGAGAACTTGACATTCCGTTAAAATGTATCGCGACCAACACACGATGGTGCGAGGAAATTCCATTGATAGATCTCTTCTTGTTTGGTTTAAAGTCAACTCCCTACGTGTTTGCTTTTACAGCTGAATAACCTGATACTTGATAGATTTCACGGTTTGTCCATTTAGCGCTGCAGTTCATTTTAGTTTCGCAATTTTATCTTAAAATAATATGCCAAAAATCGCACCAGTGATATTTTGGTATGTCTATACCTGAATGAATTGCAGGTCTAAATATAGATAATAGGAGCTTGAATTCCTTTGACAACGATGCACATTGTAATTTGCCATGCCGTCGTACAATTTACGCCAAATACACACATCCAATTTCAGCCGGCAACTCGATGGATCGCTCTGGCAGTTCCATACCATCCTAATACTCAAGCACCTAGAAGCCAGAATCTCTGAGAGCCTGTGTACCGTAAGGGCAGGAATTTTGGCTCGTCGGGACGACACAAACGCAATCAAAGGAAATGGGGCATATGAAGGAACTACGCCGAGCGTTGGGTAAATGAAAAAGCGTTCTACTACGGTTTCCACGAATGAACGTGGGAACCATCTCAAAATTTGTCATGGAAGCTTAAGGTAGACTTTGAACAGTAAATAGTTGATTGTGTGTGGATGTATGAATCCGCACGTGAAAGGCGTCGTGCACGTTGCCCAATACCTTTCAGCAGGAGTAGTGCGTGTTTGGCAGCGAAGTTGATAACAAATGTTTTTACCCCTTCGTGGTAACTATCGAAACAAACTTACCACGACCTGACCCAGTACATGTCTCTTCTTTTTTAGGAAGACAGTACATATATACTGTATTTGGAAAATTCTCACAACATATACCACCCGGAATACAAGTACTCAGAGGATACTTCTCCTTACATGGTAAGTAACTCCGGGTTTCGGACACTGTTCTTCGTGGGATCAACGTTTCAGCGACTTAGTCACGTTTCTCTCGTCTCTTGGGCACTGGGTCCTTCCCCGACAGCACGAATAGGAAGTGCACGCAGGCGCCAAATTTACCAGAGTAGCAGCATTCACAGATCAACCTTGGAACGTTGGCAGGCCAGTCCTATGCGAGCATACCCTCAGTTCCATTAGGGTGTTGCAGTATAAAGTTTTGTGCAGTGATATAGAGTCGTACACGCTGAACGACGATGTGCTCGCAACGCACGGAAGATACACGAACGAAGTCTCCGCCCCTGCTTCATCTTCGTCAGGAAGCAGGAATGCCGTGCTACTACGAGTTGGTAGTGGGACATACAACTTCAGTTCACGATGAAGGTTCTCTATGCGCCGTGATAAAGACCCAGCGAGCTCAGTAGTCATTGTTTGTTTTTAGAAAAGGTTTTTTCATCATACCTTAACTGTAGAGTTATGTAGAATTGTAAAAGAAAATCAGAGCAATAAGGCTTTAAGACACGAACACATATTGGCCTGTGCTCATTTTCAAACTGCCAACGCCTTCCACACATCGCCTCTCCATTACAATGACGACGCGGAGTCGTGCGACATACGAGGAGCTTGAACACGAAAACGAGGAGCTCTACTATGCCTACAAGCGGATCAAGGGGTCATACGACAACGTCGTCAAAGTCATGACGGACTTGCACGCAGAGGGGCAAGCAAAGGGAGACTAATCGAAGATTTGCAACGATCGTTGCATCGACAAGCTCATGAAGTTCAAGAACAGATCACCAGCGATCCTGATTCCAGCTCTGATTCGGAAGCTTCGTTTCAACACGCCGACTCTCCCAGCGATATCTTCAGCGACAGCACCCTCTCAACCAGTGAATCGGACCAGGATTTATCCAGCGACGAAGGTACGGAGAGCAAATTTGAAGTAGAGCCTCATCAGTGGGTTCGCAGACTGCGCCGAATTATTACCGACCCGGACATCGACGGGACATTCAGACACCCGATTGACCTTACGTATCTCAGTGATTCTGATTAGCTCAGTTTATCTATGCACATACTGAATAAAGCTAATACAAATCTTCTATGTTTTTATTATTGTTTGCTTCATATTAGTTTGGTAATATCAGTTACATCACCGATTATTGCGCACTGGTCACTACTTAAATTTTTCCATAAAGTGACCCCTAGTTAAATTGTTCCATAGACATGTGAAACTTACAAGGCTTTGTAGCAGTTTTGAAACAGACGCTACAATTTTTCCACGACTTCATACACGTTCTCTCGGCATCCTTCTGCACGAAACCTCCGTTCTCATTCTCTCATTTGCTATCTAGCACACAAGGCCACTTCCTGTTTGTTGCCACCGTCGCAAGCCTCCGCGCAGAATCAAGAATGTGCTTGTCATTCTCCGATGGCCCGCAAAAGCGCACGACTAGCGTTGTTGCGGCGGACGAACGCTTCTCAACCGAGACATGCTCTTACGCTGGGGACGAAGAACAGACCCAGTCCAGTCGAGAAGCAAGCGCTGAGTTATCTTCGAGTGAAAGCTATGACTTTAGTGGAGATGAGGGTGCAACTTGGTCACGCCAGAGCGCTCGCAGAGGAGCAAGACGTCGTGATGAAGAAGCTTATAGCCCTGATACCCCAGGCTCAATAAACGCAACCTATCGAGTTGTCGTTCACCCGTGGAAGTTTAAGACTTTGGAAAGGGTTGCGTCGTACTTGGAAACTCGTGAATATGCACATTCAAAGCTCTCTCGGCATCTCCTTCGGTCACTATTTTGATGTGTAGTTCGCATAAAGGGTGTAAAGCTAGGAAGCGAGTGACGAAGTGTGCAGACGGCATGTACACTTTGACCACAAGTGGATATCACACCCAAGAACCGAATGAAAGCGCCGACAGCTTCATCTACAAAAGTGGCAGTGACATGGAAAGTCTGGCTAGTGTGGATATTGCAACACTCCAGGTCAACGGTATTCTTAGCGACTTTTCAAGTGACAGTAGTGGGGATATTGCTTCGGAAACCTCTGGAAACAACAATGCTTCGAACGACGCCGATGACAGCGGCCATTCTGAGAAGGACTCGGCCAATAGTGACGATGATGCAGCTGTCAACTCAAGCGAGGTTGATGTGACCGATTGGAGCATATTTAAAACAATGAAAGAAGCACGAACTGCCCTCGACTGGGTTAAAACCACGCGGTATCGTCGCAAGAACAACAACCGAGACACGACATGGTTCTACTGTACGTTTCATGAAAATTGTGCATCAACAGCACGAATTAAGAAGCCGGAGTCGGGGCTTTTCATGCGGTCGATATCTGGCACACATGGTGTCAGTATATCGCCTCACGACTATCAACGGACAGGGATTCATAAACCTTTGGAAAAAGAGATCAACAATCTGCGTCTTGGAGGCTAGCGCCCTGCCCAGTGTCTAACAACATTGGAAATGATGTACGGCAAAGATGAAAGCGAGTTGCAACATCTCACACGTGTCACGCAGTTGAAAACCTGTGCCCAAAAACTGCGATCACAAGGTAATTTTGGAATTTCTTCCATGGCTGATATCATGGTATGGGCTTCACCCAGAATGTGTTCAACAAAAGAAGATTTTCTAAAAGACATGCGCTATCATGCTGCGTACTACGCCTCTGAGCTTGCTAAGAAGCCATTCTACTTCCAGAATGAACTGCTGGTCCTTGATGTATTCCGAGATCCGAGCGAAGACAAGGAAGATTCTTGGGGAATATTTTCACGCCCAGACTCCTGTTTTAAAACTTTGCGCGTGCAGTGTTAGGACAACGTTCTGACGTGTTGAACATGACGGATGGCACTTACAAACTGTCATTTATCAATTGGACACTAGTCTCTTTTGGTCCAGGAGGAGTACATCACGCTAACAACAAACTTCGGCATACATTTTACCCAGGTGCCTTCATGTTTGTTCGAGCCGAGACAACTTTCGCTTACACGCAGATGTTCAGTGTGGTGGAAAAGAGCTGCAAAACATTTTTCGGTGGAGATTTGACTTTAGGCTTCGGGTTAATGGATCATACAGCAGCGATAGCTAACGCATTTCGGGACGTCTGGCCTGAAATCTGCTTTTGAACTGCTGGTCGCACTTCGAGCGGAAAGCGAAGGAGAACAAGTCGCGGCTGACAGACTCACAAGTGCCCGAGGACATTATTAAACCACAACTGGATTATCTTCATAGCACTCGTTCCCGTGAACAATTCTTTGGTTTAGCAGAGTTGGTCACTAATAACTGGACAGACTGCGGGGAAGATGATTACGCTGAATGGCTATCCACGTACTACCTTAGTGACCCTTGGGATCTCTGGTTTATTACGGCAAGTGAGACGCCTGGAGTTGTCCCAAATCAAACTCCTGTCGAAGCTTTCAACAGTGCGATCAAAAACGTTGCGGCAGGACACCTACGCGCCGCTACCTCCCACGTGTTGGCAGCAACGCTCCCCAAAATTGTGATACATAGCGGACGTGATCTGCAGCGGGGCTGCGTAGCAAGTGCTTGGCACAGAGGAAGAGGGGGCGACTCTTTGAGTCTTAGACGTCCGTCTATCAGTCGGAGTTCCGACGACTGTATGTTCTTATACAAGAACCAAGTATAGCGATACTTAACAGTCCAAAACTGACTCTTTGGACTCGGCTTAGTTTAATTAAGAGTAAATAACAACTTCTTAATTAACTAGCAAAATGTGAACTGAATTGAATGTTTTTATCTGTCTAAATCTCTTTTCCTAAATGTATAGAACTAACTATTGCATACTTAGTTCTAGTCATGCACAAATGAATGGCGTTGCGCCCATGTACTGACATCAGTACTGATTTAGGGTAATCCGAGGGTACCAAGTACCAGTATCTCTTTGAGGAGGGATACGGATATCTTATCCGGACGATGTGTCCCCAAGGTGACCAGGTGTGGCCCACCTTACTGGTCACCTTCATGTAACCCCGTTACACCCTCCCCACTAAACCGTGAACACGCCTGTTCACGGAACATCTCACTTAGTGAGGGTCGTTGCTCGATGAGCACTACTACGACCATCTCCGGCCACTCGTGGCTCTGTCGCGCCTCGAAGGCGTCCCGTGCTGTCACCAGCACCTCAGGCATAACAGCCCCATGCCATGTAGGCATCTTGGTCCTTAGACCATCCTCAACACCGCCTCGGTGTTTCGTATATGCGTCTAAGACGCTACGTGCATGAGCACACCGCCTTGAAGGCGTCTTGGTCCTCAGACCAACCTCAACACCATCTCGGTGTTCCTTATCTGCGTCCTAGACGCATCGTGCATGCGCACCTCGCCTTGGGGCTCCATACACCAGCCCTCCCGGCAGTGTCAGCACGCCATGTGCTAGTAGGTCTTGGACCTGGCCTTGGGAAGGCGCCAGAGTCTTTGACTCACCCCACACAAGTGGGTGCGTGCTGCACGCATCGCTGCAGCCCTTTCGTGGGCTCAGTACGCAGCAGAGCTGCTTATGAGTGATCACCACGTCGTGGTGTTACTCAATGCTTACCCCATCCATGGGGAAGCGGCTCACTCGAGCTAGAATGTGTGATACGAGCTCAGAGAGCCCCATCACACTGAAGTTTGGCTCTTTGAGCCTGTGCGAGCGCGCACACTAAAGTGGGAAGCCCCACACGGGGTTTATACGACCCCCAGCGTCCATGACGACGCTTCGTCGCTCTACGCGACCTTAAGGATGACTGAGTCATCCATTATCGGACAAAGTCCGTCAGCAACATGCTGCATTGCTGTGCGATGTGGGGATCGAACCCTATATCCACAGCGCGCTCTCAGAGCGCAAACCACTCCGCCACCATGTGGCTAAGCGTGGGATCTTTGTCCCATAGCACCTTGTGCTTTAGCTGCGGGATGAGGGTGTCGCACCCTACATCTTCCAGCTTGTGCTTAAGGCACCACGCCTTTGGCCACTGAGTGGACCAAAAGTGGGGACGATGTCCCTTTAGCAAAATTGCTAATCCTGAACGGTGTGGGGCTCGAACCCGTGCACCGCGGCGTAGGCTTACCAAGCCTAATCCACTCGGCCACCACGCATGGGGCTTGAGTGCGGACAAAGTCCGATACCATAACATGGTAAAAGCTGATTGAGATGGGGTTTGAACCCTCACTCTACAGCGTGAGCTCGACGAGCACAATCCACTCAGCCACTGCGTGGATAAAGAGTGCATGGACAATGTCCAATACCATAGTATGGTAATAGCTGGTCGATGCGGGGTTTGAACCCTCGATCATCAGCTTCGGCTCGAGGAGCATTAACCATCACGCCATATCGCGTGGCATGGTTCGGATGACTATCATCCTACTAGACACATGTTCCATTTGAACATAGTCTGCGCTTCATACGTGAAGCTAACGGCGGAACGCCTATTATAAGCGATTCACTCGCTCACGCTGCAAAAGCAGCCCGGCACCAGGTGCCTACGCATCAAAGATGCGTGTTGCTATTGCAGCGATAGGGTCAGGCCTGAGCTCGGTCAATGACCCAGCAGCTCCACTCTAGAAGTGGGAAGCGCGTGCTGACCGCTTGTGCGGTCGTTCGCCCGAAGGGCGCATCTGATCAAGACGATCAAAGGCGTCCACGACGTCAGGGCAATCTTGCCGAAGGGGTATCTCGAACTCCCATGAGTTCTTTGAGTGAGGATACCCCCGCCATTTCACCAGATACTGGTTGTGGCCTTTGCGACGTCGTCGCGCTAGGAGCCGCTCCACATGATAGTGCGGCTCTCCTTGCTCATCGAGCAGTGCCGGTGGCGGGCGGTTTGTGGCCGGATCAGGGCATGGCCCTTCGTAGTGGCCTGCCTGTGTGCCGGCAGCATCGCTGCCATTGGGTCCTCTCTTCGGCATAGCCGATCGCGTCCGTTGGGACCTCGGCGCCGGCGGCGCCAGCGCTTTTGCGCTCACCCCTGTGGGGTCTCGATATGGCTTGAGCAAGCCGACGTAGAAGGTTGGGTGCGTACGCATCGCCTTCGGAAGGTTCAGCGTATACGCTAGGCCCTTCTTGGCCACGACCTCGTAAGGTCAATAAAGCGTGGGCGCAGCTTTGTCTTAAAGACAGCAGACACCGCGTGTGTGGGAGGTTCTTTGCGTTTAGCAATACGAGGTCACCGACCTTATACTCCTCCACATTACCCCTGCCTTTGGCATCAGCTTGTTCTTTTTGAACATCTTGGCTTTCAGCCATTGCGTCACGCACGTGTCTTAAGACACTTAGACGCTGCGACACAAAGTCGCTAATGTGCTTACGCACAGAAGCAGGGCTGACATCAGCAAGCCTGTCGGCTATCCCTCCCCCGTCAAGCCCTGAGCCACGTCGTGGCGGTGTCAATGGGACACGTGGGTTCACTAACCCGTTCACGTAAAACGGCGTAAAGCCCGTTGACGCGTGAACCGCATTGTTCAATGCAAACTCAACAAGCGGGAGCATCGCGCTCCAACGCTTAGGAGTTTCAGCGCAAACGCTGCGGAGGACGTCCTCCACAACGCGGTTAACGCGCTCGGTTTGACCATCGGTCTGCGGATGATCCGCTGTGGACATATCCAGTCGAGTGCCCAGCACTTTGAAGACTGATGTCCAGAACTTCCCAGTGAAGCGCGGATCTCGATCCGAGACAATCGTCTCAGGCAGCCCATGCTGCCGAAAGACACGGTCGAGGAACAGCGAGGCTGTTCCTTCTCCATCAATGGAGTCCGGCACAGCCGCTAAGTGAGCCATCTTGCTCAATCGGTCTACAAAGACCACAATGCCCGTGTTGCCTGCCGAATCTTTCGGCAGACCAAACACAAAGTCCATACTCATGGACTGCCAACACCCACTGGGTACGGGCAAACTCGCCAAAGGCGCAGCCGCATGCGGCGAGGGTTTGACCCTCTGACACGTCTCGCACGTGCGTACGTAAGTACTGACCCACTTATAGAGCTTGGGCCACCAGTACATCGCGCTCACAGCGCTATAGGTCTTTTCACGACCAAGGTGTCCGCTCACCGGAGCGTCATGTGCCTCAAAGAGGATCTTGTATTTCAAGTCCTCATCGTGAGGTACCACGACACGTGGTGGGTCCTCGGGACCGGTGCTGTAGTACAGCAGGCCATCACTAAGGCTGTAGCGATGAAGCCTCGCGCGTGTGCGCGCCGACAACGTCGGTTTAGAGTCCGCGGACTCTTCGCTCTTCAGAGCTTGCAGTAGCGCTACGCAAGAGGCGTCCTGCGCATACGCACTGCGTATTAGGTTCGTCACTGACGACGTCACCATCGTGACATGAGACAGCTCGTAGTCCGGCCTGCGCGAAAGCGCATCCGCCAGCACGTTCTGCTTGCCCGGCTTATACTTCACTTCGAAGTTATACTCCGCAAAGAAGGAGAGCCATCGGGCCATTCTCTGAGAGAGATGGGGCGACTGGGTCGCTGTGCGTAGTGACGCATGATCTGTGTAGATCACAAAAGGCTTAGAGCCTAGCAGGTGAACCCTGAACTTGACTAGAGCGTACTTCATCGCAAGTAGCTCTTTGTCATGAACTGGATAGTTCTTCTCAGCAGCTTTCAGCTGCCGAGACTCAAACGCGATGACGCGTTCACGCCCTTCGGCGTCCGCTTGTAGTAAAGCGCAACCGATTGCGAAATCGGACGCGTCACACACGACGCTAAACGGACGATCAGGGTCCGGTAACGCCAAGATGGGCGCATGAAGGAGACTCTCCTTGATTGCATCAAATGCAACTTGATGCTCGGTGTTCCAACACCAGTCCGTATCCTTCTTAAGGAGGTTGGACAATGGCCGAGCCATCTCAGCGTAATTCTCGCTGTACTTGTGCAAGTAATTGGCGAGGCCAAGCCACTTGCGCAAGTCCTTTTGGTTCAAAGGAACCGGCCAATCTACGATTGCCTTGACCTTGGCGGGATCCGCCCTAAGGCCCTGCTTCCCAATGAAGCACCCGAGGAAAGGAATTTCCTCCGCGCCAAAGACGCACTTGTCTGCGTTGGCGTACAACTTGTTGGTGCGCATGCACTCGAGCACAGCTCGCAGATGCTCTACATGCATCTCAACATCCGTCTTCCGTGCTCCGCACGACTATGGACGAAGATGTCATCGAAATACGTCTGTGCGTACGCCCGATGGGGCCTAAACAATTGCGTCACAAGACGATTGAACGTTGCTGGAGCGTTCGACAGCCCTTGGGGCATTACCAGCCACTCCCAGAGCATACCGCTCGGGGTGCTCACCGCTGTCAGCGGTACGTCACACGCTCGCATGAGCAATTGGTAGTAACCATCGACAAGGTCGAGGGCGCTGTACAGCGTACTGCCCACCATATTGTTCTGAAGAACATCCTTTCGGGGAATCGGTGTCTGCACCGGAATGGTGGCTGCATTCAGCTTATTGTAAGCATGCACAATGCGCCACTTGCCATTTGGCTTTCTGACACAGAATGTCGGGGTCGAGTGCGGAGACTTGCTCTCACGCACCATTCCGGCCTCGTGCTTGGCACGGAAGAAAGCGTCTATGACGTCACACTGCTCCTTAGGCAGTGGCCACTGCCGCGTCACGCAGTATTTGGTTCCTGGAACCAAATCAATCTCGTGGCGCACACTCGATCGGGAGGTAGACCCATTGGCGGGTCTTTCGAGACAACGTCTCCATACTCCTTTAGTAAAGGATAAAGGGATCCTTGGGATCCTTAAGGATCGCTGATCCACTCCGCGCATTGAGCGCCTTCTTGGTATCCTCCAAGACAGCTTCGTCCACTAAGGACGAGGAGTTCAACTCCTCTTCAGGTCGTATCATGACCACCTCAGCGAGGTCGTCGGCTTTCAAAGCCTCGCCAAACTCGGCGACCGACATCTCGTCGAGCTCGATGAGCTCACTGAGATCGGGTAGTCCGTCGAGGCGGATGCCTCCAGTGACATCACCTGTCACTCCATCAACGAGCGTGTACAATTGCTCGCTGCGGCCGCGTGGAGCCTTACCGCTCAGCACGCTAGACGCGTCATCCGACGACGTCGCTACAAGCGCCTTGCGCTTCTCCCATGACGCCTTGCGTCTAGTCCGTCTCTTTGCAGAGACACTCCACTTCGTGGACAACACATCGACTTTACCGTCGACGAGTTCGGGTGTGTTCACCCTAACGTATCATCCTGATACCTTGGCGTCTCGCCAGTCATGTTCACTCGAACACGCAGCGGAGTGTCACTCAGTCTGCGACCTCCACTCAGTGGATAACGCGCCACTCCGCGTGCATCATTGCGATGCCCCGACATCTCGTCGATCACGTTCGACTGAACGTGCAGCGATGCACTGTTCGGTCCACGACCATCGCTCAGCGGATTACGCGCCACTCCGCGTGCATCATGGTGATGCTTGGACGTCTCGTCGTCGTGTTCGACTGAACACGCAGTGGTGTGTCACCAGGTCCATGACCGCCACTCAGTGGATAACGCGCCACTCCGCGTGCATCTTGCAGATGCCTCGACGTCTCGTCGATCGTGTTCGGCTGAACACGCAGCGATGCACTGTTCGGTCCGTGACCATCGCTCAGTGGATTACGTGCCACTCCACGTGTCGACACTCCGTCGACCGGCGCCTCGCGCCCTTCGGGACAAATGTCCCCAGTGTCAGAGCTATCCACCAGCTCCGACACTCCAATGTCAAGCACATTGACCGACTCGGTCCAGTGCTCGCGCCAATAGCGCTTCTGCTTTTGAGCGGAGGTGGGTTCATGACTCGCCAAAGCTCCGCTCGGAGCAGGGTGCGTGGCACCGAGGGTCTTAGACCGCCAATCTATCCATGGCTCATGGCGTTCAAGCCATGCCATGCCTAGAATGAGGTCATACCTCGAATCAAGGTCTAGGACCAAGCAGCGTTCAACGCTATTGAAGTCAAGAACTTCACTCGCAGGTCCACAGGGACCTTTGGCACGGTAACCCGTGCCCCCGTCGCTAGACGTACCGTGACTGTGTCACTCGTTCGCGCTTCCAGCGCCTCGGCATACTGCCGACTTCCTTCATCGTGGAGCGCCTGTACCAGACGCTCCTGAGTCTATCAAGACTATCCAGGGCTTATCAAAGCCCTTCACGTCCACATGGACGACCAACAAGCCCGGCTTGCATACACGTTCCGTGTTAGAGAGTACGGCTCTCTGGGGCTAAGCCCTGTCGCTCCTCACCTTCCAAAGGTACGACAGAACAGTTCTTCCCCCACCAGGGCGCCCGCACC